>BDUI01014167.1:0-20773 GCA_002335545.1 Apodemus speciosus | reverse complement strand
TGAGCAGTTCTCTAAGCTCTCTCCCCAGGCCACACAAACGTCCTCTGAGGCTCTCAAACCACATCCTGTCTGAACCTGATCCTGGCTAACCCTGCGCTCTGTATCTCACGCAGACATTGTGGTGCTTCTCAGTGTCTCCTCACATCTCTGACTACTTCTTGGCATCCTTCAYTATAGATTCACCTTCAGCKTGGCTTTTAGGGACTGCTGAAGATCMTGACCCTGACCCTGTTCCCCGGCCCTGCTCACTACCYGGGTTATGGTCACATATTGCTACTCTCAAATCTGTATCCACAGCCACCTTGCCATAAGTATTTCTCATATCTTCATCTAGTTTGATCACCTCCCCAGATACCCTTTTTATGTCTTCCCATGATCCTTTCCTACGATAATTGGCCTCTTAAGAGCCAATTAAGTCCTTCRGAATCCAACYTCACCTTGCTCTCCAGCCTCCATTCCTTTCTGGCCTTCCAAAACTTGCCACTCAGCCATTCAGAATTACCCTCAGTATCTTCAGTGGTCTACACTCTCTTCAAACTCTGAACGTTCCTCTGTCTTGTTCCTTCTGCCTCGACCCCTCTGTACCSATGATCTTTCCTGCCACCTTCATTCTCTTATCATTACCTATAAGYGCCTTGAGGAGAGCATTCTACACCCTACAGCCGTGTTAAGTCCTGCAGACCCGACAGCACTTCTGTATGTCTCTTCCTAACATAGTGAATATACTTTTAATGTAGTCTTTACTGCTTGGTTCCATCTCCTAGCTCAGCGCTTGATAAATATTAGGTAGGCAAAATGATTTCAGCTAAAGAGTGAATCTAACTGACAGTATCTTCTCCAGGCTTAAGTGCTTGAGACCTGTGTGGGGGTGGACCCAGGTTCTCCTATTTGCAAATTAACTATTGTTTCCAAACTGACCTGTTCCTTCACTGCTGTTAGGCAAATTTATAAGATCCTGGAGGAAGAAGCTGCAACTCACAAAGACAGCTGTGCTGAGACACTGCTGTAAGACTCAGGAGGAACATTTAACCAACCAACCAACCAACCGAACAAACAAACAAAGCCACGTATCTACCATCTGATTCAGGCTACTCCTAGATATTTTGTTTTCCTTCAGATTTTCTGGGAAACCACAAACATACTTTAAAGCCTGTATTAAGGTTGATAGGTGATCATGAAAAGAGTTTCCCATCATCCAAAACCATGCTTGCTGTATTCCTAAACACAGCACCATTAATTCTTAGATTTAGCACTTGCCTAGCATATGTGAGACCCTGGGTTCTGTCCCTAGAGCCACAAGGAAAGAAAGAGCAAAGCAAGTTAATTTGTACTGGAAAATCAAAATTAGCTATGGAGACATTTAACCCTCTAGAAATGAGACCAGTCTTTCTGCCAGCTTCCTCTTGGGTCTCTCTGAGGCTCTTGGAGACATCGTCATTTTCTTAATCCTTCACCCCTGGCTCTTAATCCTGCTGTTTAGAATGTTACTTGTCCGGTGGTGTCCATGTTCCCTGTCTCCACCACGAGCTCACTAGGAAGACTCCATCTCAGAAAAACAGAATGTTCCCTGCTAAGCAAAGTTATCCTTTACTCAACCATGACTATGGAGAAAGCCATTCTGGTGTCCTACAGCCCCACCGGTGCAATCTTGTCCCCAAGAAATGTGCGCACACACGCATGTTGGATTTTATTTGGGGGATTTGTTGTTGTCAATGAGCCAGGCATGGAACAGGGGAGCTTTAATGTCCTCTGAAAGGAATGCAGCAGAGAGCTGATTTAGGAGTTGGGTTTTCTAAAGACAAGAGAGGGAGTAGATGACCTTTCCGGAACCCTCCAGTCGGAAGGTTTTATGATTCCATTCACGTCCTCTGTCTAGACATGAAATGTGGACGAGATTGCTTTTATGGCTACAACCTGAGAAAAGTCTAACTGCGCCACCTACAGTCTTATCCTAGAAACTTCTCTGCTTCAGCTGGGKACAATACCAAACCAACCTCCCTACCCCACCCCGCCCCCAAAAAAGAGGTAGAAAAAAAACCCACTGGAAAAAACACATTTCAAAGACTATTCCCCAAGAATCCACTTGTATTCTTACCCTAACCCTTCAAAGAAACTGTATAATAACTCTATGTAATTATTTATTCATATAGACAATAGACAATTTGGCTCTTCCTTTGACAAGAAGAGACAAAGAGCTGGAGAGGCAGGATACCGATCCACGGTTACATAGGGACCACACTCAGACCAAGTGCTCTGACTACGAAGCTGACACTGGTGTGATGCCTCTCCCACAGTGTCGTGGCAGCACCAAGCTGTGCTGGCATTATTTCTCCCCTCACACACAGGTCTTGCGTGTTCTGTTCTTCATCCCAGGCAGCCTGAACCTATCGTGTACCTTATTTTTGTCCTTATAAATGCCTCCTTCCCACTTCTGTAACTTTCCAGCTCCAGGAGGGCTCAGGGCAGGCCAGCATTCTTCTTTTCAAACATGCCAGAAACCTGCCCTGCATACACTCTAATTGTCTGCACCTCACGGCGCCTATAGTCTCTTTTCCTCCCAAGAGTCAGGTTCAACATTTCAGCCTCGGAGAGGGCATCCTTGGCTGTCATGTTGAAAGCAGCATCCCTAGCTCTGTCTTACTCATTTCTTTTAAAGGTCAGGTAAGTGTATTTTACAGATCCTTATTTATCTGGGAATGGAACATGAAGTCCAAAGCTCTGATCAATATGTTAGGGCTCCGGTTCCCATACCAGGCTCTCACTAACACTGTTGCCTTCCTGCCATGGCTCCATTTGATGRCTTCAAGACTGAGTGATCGGGAAAGAAGACAAGAGGAAGAGGGGAACACTTCCACACCATGTGGAGTCGCCTTTCCTAGCTCCCACCTCAAAGAGAATAAGAAAGAACTTATTTTGGARCTAAATATAAGTGACTACAGTCTAAGAACACAGATTCACATTAGCACAAATACTGCGCCCCGATGTGGTAACAGCTTTATCAAGTTTCTATAGCAACCRAATAAAGAAAGTTATAAATCAAGAACTTTTAGAATACATTGGTGGGAACATCAGACAGGTGGGTCTTCACCAAGTGGGGAAAGCTGTTATAKGTTACTTGTGTGATCTTAGGGTCTTCCTATCCTGAGCTAGTTGTCTGTTTCCAGATTACATAAATAATGAATGGCATTAAGGAGAGCCAAGGATAGTTTGGTTTGGCCTGGTAACCTTCCAGCTCTCGACCTCACGGAACRTCTAATCGGTCAGTGATTTGGTAGGACTAGCTCTCTAGCATTGGTGTGGCTTTTCTGCTGGGAACTCAAGTTCACATTCTCCAAGCTCCACACCCGGGCCCACCATAGGCCCTTTCCTGCCCCCATATACCTGCCCTCTAATTACTATTTGTCTTAGTTAGGGTTTCCATTGCTGTGAACAGACACCATGACCAAGGCAATTCTTATAAGGACAACRTTTATTTAGGGTTGGCTTACAAGTTCAGAGGTTCACTCCATTATCATCAAGTGCTATTCCCTGGACCAAGCATATACAAACCACCACATTCCATTCCCTGGGCCCCATAGGCTTGTTCAAACACATGAGTCTATGGAGGCCATACTCAAACATAGCACAATGCAAAGATATTTAGTTCAACCTCAAAAGTCCCTATAACCTATAGAAGTCTCAACAATGTTGAAACTTCTGTCTTTTCTGAGATTCACTGAATCACTTAAGTGTAATCAACTCTAAAGTCAAAATTACAAAACAGATCACATACCTTAAACATCACAGGATATACATTACCATTCCAAAACATAATCATGAGGAAATACAGGACCAAACAAGACCAAAATCCAGCTGGGCAAACTCAAATCTCTGCATCTCCATGTCTGATGTCAAAACACTCTTCAGATATCCAACTCCTTTCAACTTATCTGACTATAACAAACTTCTTTCTCCCAGTCTGGTTCCAGTGGCAGCTTTCCTCAGCAGATATCTCATGGCTCTAGCATCTCTAACATCTTGGAGTCTCCAAAGTAACTTCAACTTTACAGCTTCTTGTTCCAATGTATGGGATCCATACACAATCTTCTTGGCTTCTCAAAAGGTCACTTCTCCAGCTCTGCCCTTCATAGCATTCTAGGCTCTGGATGACTCCACTCTACTGATGTCGTTCCTGGTGGTCCTCCTATGGCATCTTCAACAGGCTGGGGTTTTTCACTGCAACTAGGCTTCACAAATTGCCTCTCATAGGTCCCCTCAACTTCTTTGAATGGCCCCTTCAGTCCTGGGTTGTCAACTGCAACTGAAGTTGCACCTTCACCAGTGACTTTTCCTGGCCTCTCCTAGTGCCAAGCCTCAGTTGTTCTCCATGACACCTTCATGCCTTCAAAATCAGTACTGCCTGGGTCATTCTTACATATCACCAAATCCAGCTTGCTGTATTCCAACTCCATCACTGCCTAAGCTTGGCTACCCTGGAATGTGCTCTGTAGACTGACCTTAAACTCAGAGATCTGCATGCCCTTGTCTTCTGAGTCCTGGGATTAAAGGCATGTACCACCACACTTGGAACTTGTTCTGTACCAGGCTGACCTTGAACTCAGAGATCTGTTTGCCTTTCTCTCCTGAGATCAAAGGTGTGTACCATCATGCCTAGGCCTAAGCTTTTCGTGGCCACTATGCCTCAAGATCTGGATCACAGGTGTGCTCTCTGTTCCTGGATTGTAGTTCATTTCAGACTAAAAGTCCAAATGAAAACAATAAGCAAGTCCCTTGTTCAACTGCAAAGACATAAACAATAAGCTTAACAGGGTAGGATCTTGCCCTGAGGTTACCACTCCCTTAATCTGTTTATCTCCTTGAACAGAAGATGCAGCATCATTCTAATTCCTGGTGCCCCTTTATTCTTTGAATCATACGTTTTGTATTTTTTTCCCTATGTTTGCTATGCTTCATCAAAAAGCTCTTTATGAGAGTAAATCCAGAGGACAAAGTCTATACTGGGCTTTTCTGAGACTTCCTTTATCAATACAATTAATTGAAATCTCTTTACCTTAGCTTCAGGTAGACACTTCAAACAAGGGCAAAAAGCAGTCACACTCTTCACCAAAATACCATAAGAAGAGTTTCTAGGCCATATACTGCAATCCCTCTCCAGGTCTGCACAGTTCAAATCACCCTGGACACCAATATTTTCCATATTCCTACTAGGATGGCCCCTTAAGCCCCACATGAAGCATTCCACTGCTTTCCAAAGTTCCCAAATCCACAATCTTCCCAACAAAAGTATNTCTAATCGGTCAGTGATTTGGTAGGACTAGCTCTCTAGCATTGGTGTGGCTTTTCTGCTGGGAACTCAAGTTCACATTCTCCAAGCTCCACACCCGGGCCCACCATAGGCCCTTTCCTGCCCCCATATACCTGCCCTCTAATTACTATTTGTCTTAGTTAGGGTTTCCATTGCTGTGAACAGACACCATGACCAAGGCAATTCTTATAAGGACAACRTTTATTTAGGGTTGGCTTACAAGTTCAGAGGTTCACTCCATTATCATCAAGTGCTATTCCCTGGACCAAGCATATACAAACCACCACATTCCATTCCCTGGGCCCCATAGGCTTGTTCAAACACATGAGTCTATGGAGGCCATACTCAAACATAGCACAATGCAAAGATATTTAGTTCAACCTCAAAAGTCCCTATAACCTATAGAAGTCTCAACAATGTTGAAACTTCTGTCTTTTCTGAGATTCACTGAATCACTTAAGTGTAATCAACTCTAAAGTCAAAATTACAAAACAGATCACATACCTTAAACATCACAGGATATACATTACCATTCCAAAACATAATCATGAGGAAATACAGGACCAAACAAGACCAAAATCCAGCTGGGCAAACTCAAATCTCTGCATCTCCATGTCTGATGTCAAAACACTCTTCAGATATCCAACTCCTTTCAACTTATCTGACTATAACAAACTTCTTTCTCCCAGTCTGGTTCCAGTGGCAGCTTTCCTCAGCAGATATCTCATGGCTCTAGCATCTCTAACATCTTGGAGTCTCCAAAGTAACTTCAACTTTACAGCTTCTTGTTCCAATGTATGGGATCCATACACAATCTTCTTGGCTTCTCAAAAGGTCACTTCTCCAGCTCTGCCCTTCATAGCATTCTAGGCTCTGGATGACTCCACTCTACTGATGTCGTTCCTGGTGGTCCTCCTATGGCATCTTCAACAGGCTGGGGTTTTTCACTGCAACTAGGCTTCACAAATTGCCTCTCATAGGTCCCCTCAACTTCTTTGAATGGCCCCTTCAGTCCTGGGTTGTCAACTGCAACTGAAGTTGCACCTTCACCAGTGACTTTTCCTGGCCTCTCCTAGTGCCAAGCCTCAGTTGTTCTCCATGACACCTTCATGCCTTCAAAATCAGTACTGCCTGGGTCATTCTTACATATCACCAAATCCAGCTTGCTGTATTCCAACTCCATCACTGCCTAAGCTTGGCTACCCTGGAATGTGCTCTGTAGACTGACCTTAAACTCAGAGATCTGCATGCCCTTGTCTTCTGAGTCCTGGGATTAAAGGCATGTACCACCACACTTGGAACTTGTTCTGTACCAGGCTGACCTTGAACTCAGAGATCTGTTTGCCTTTCTCTCCTGAGATCAAAGGTGTGTACCATCATGCCTAGGCCTAAGCTTTTCGTGGCCACTATGCCTCAAGATCTGGATCACAGGTGTGCTCTCTGTTCCTGGATTGTAGTTCATTTCAGACTAAAAGTCCAAATGAAAACAATAAGCAAGTCCCTTGTTCAACTGCAAAGACATAAACAATAAGCTTAACAGGGTAGGATCTTGCCCTGAGGTTACCACTCCCTTAATCTGTTTATCTCCTTGAACAGAAGATGCAGCATCATTCTAATTCCTGGTGCCCCTTTATTCTTTGAATCATACGTTTTGTATTTTTTTCCCTATGTTTGCTATGCTTCATCAAAAAGCTCTTTATGAGAGTAAATCCAGAGGACAAAGTCTATACTGGGCTTTTCTGAGACTTCCTTTATCAATACAATTAATTGAAATCTCTTTACCTTAGCTTCAGGTAGACACTTCAAACAAGGGCAAAAAGCAGTCACACTCTTCACCAAAATACCATAAGAAGAGTTTCTAGGCCATATACTGCAATCCCTCTCCAGGTCTGCACAGTTCAAATCACCCTGGACACCAATATTTTCCATATTCCTACTAGGATGGCCCCTTAAGCCCCACATGAAGCATTCCACTGCTTTCCAAAGTTCCCAAATCCACAATCTTCCCAACAAAAGTATRGTTAGGCCCAACACAGCAATACCCCACTCCTGGTACCAACTTCTGTCTTAGGTTTTCTATTGCTGTGAAGAGACACCATGACCAAGGCAACTCTTATGAAGGACAGCATTTAATTGGGGATGGCTTACAGGTTCAGAGATTCAGTCCATTTTAATCAAGGTGGGAGCATGGCAGCGTCCAGGCAGATGTTGGGCTGGAGGAGTCAAAAGTTCTACATCTTGATCCAGAGGCAGACAGGAGAAGACTCGCTCCCACATGGCTAGGAGGAGTGTCTCAGAGTCCATCCCCACAGTGACACACTTCCTCCAATAAGGCCACATCTACTCTAATAAGACCACACCTCCTAATGGTACCACTCCCTGGGCCAAGCATATACAAACCACCGAACTAGTCAAGTATATTAATGCTAGACTTCCTAAAAGGAATTGGAACTTCTCAGATAGCTAGCTACTAACCCAGGAGCCTGGGAAACTTCTTAGCTTCCTATAGAAAGGAACTTGGAATAGAGTCATCAAGGATTGTTGTAGTCACTCAGTGAGCTGACTGGGGGGGGGGGGATTGCTTGGCCCACAGCCACAGCACTGCAGACCAAGCTCACAACAGAGCACAGTCATTTCGTTGGCACACTCATTGTATTTAGTGACTTGTACCATTGCTGTAACCAAGTAGGAACTGAAGAGAAGAATATTTTATTCTGGCTTCAGTTCAAGGACCTCATTCCATCATGGCTGGGGAGACTTGGTAGCTGTCAGAGAAGATATGGATGCAGGAATGGGATGCTGGCTGGTTACATTATAACCACAATCAGGAAGCAGAGAGCCATGCTATGCTTGGCTCGTTTTCTATATATTTACCCTAGGTCCAAGCCCATGGAAAGGTATAGCAACTTAGGTGGGTCGTTCTACTTCAGCCAACCTAATCTAGACACTCCCTCACAGGCATGCTCAGCAGCTTGCATATGAGGCGATTTTAGAGCCTGTCAGGTTGACAATAGCTATTGACCATCATAGTTTCTCTACAAGGAACTGAGTCTCCCAGCATTTCCTAATCCAACTTCTGAACAGACCTGGTCTCTTTACATTGCTCATGTCTCTGCCAACAGAAGATCAGCCTTGCAACACCAGTGTCCCTTGTGGATTTCCTACAATGGGAATGCACAAAAGATCTTTAAAGAGGGGTGGAGATGCTAGTAATTCACATCCATGACTGAGTCACAAGGATTTTCACATAGGGAGAGTGGCTTGGAGTTGAACAGAGTTTGAATACCATCATTCCCTAAGGCGAGTTTAACTTTTAAAAGCACAAGTATCTCAGTTAGCAGATTAAATACAGAAGACAAGGGCAGCCACTTACTGGGGCTGACATCAGAGGACGCAGGTGCTTCCTCTTTTCATTAAGTTAGTGTGTCCCAATATACAATCACACAAAAAGGGCATTTGACAGGGGAGTTATATGTAGTGTTGGAGATGCTCAGTCCCTAAGGATGAGCATTGAACCAATATCTGAACTCATGTCAACTTTATGCTGTGTCTCCTTTGGCTAGACAGTATTACCCTCGACACACTGTTCCTTCAGTGGAATCTTCTCACTGATGGAAAGGAGTGAGCAACAACCCAAGTTTCGTATAAATTTGTATGATTACATTATCCACTTAAAAATTTTACCCCTTCCAAACTGTTCTAGTCAGGATTTCTATTGCTATAATAAAACACCATGAATGAGGCAACTTATAAATGGGTTTATTTGGGGTTTATAGTTCCAGAAAGGTGAGTCTATCGCCATTGTGTTGGGGAGCCTGGCAAAGGGCCAGCACATTCATCGTGTTTATTTGGTTAAGATTCTCAGCACTCTTAGGGGGCAATCAACCAAGTCTGTCTCTTTGTTTCCATTAAATTGTAATATATAGTATATGCCTCTTCCTCCAAAGGCTTTCCTGTAGGCACTTTAAAGATATTAAAAACTGTGTGCATGTGTGTGTGTGTGTGTGTATAGGTGTATATTTGTGTGTATTTTTTGTATATTTGTATATTTGTGTATATATATATATTTGTATGTGCATATATGTGATCTTAAAAACTGTGTGCATGTATGTATATATTTGTGTGTATTTTTTGTGTATATTTGTGTGTATGTGTATATATATATTTGTGCATATATATTATATATGTGATCTTAAAAGTTGTGTGCATGTGTGTGTGTGTGTGTGTGTGTGTGTGTGTGTGTGTATTTGGGTGTGGGAGGGTGGCCAGGGGCCAACCCATGAGAGTTTATTCTCTCCTTCCACCACTCAGATCCTATGGGGTAAAGAACCCAGGTCCTCCTGCCTGGTGGCAAGCACTTTTATCCACTGAGCCATCTCACAGGCTCCATCATTGTTTTGCTACTGCCTAAGGGTATGGACAACTTTAAGGTCTGTCAAGTCAGAGAACCCATAAGACAGGGAGGACCAGTTCTGAAGGTGCTGACCTCTGGCGCCTGTTTCAGTATGGATCTCTTCCTCAGTGTGTACCAGAGGAGTGAGGCTTGACCAGAGACAGTGGGAGAGCTCCTGGCACTCATGCATCTGAGGTTGGGATCCAGAGACACAGAGCAGGACAGGAAGGAGAGATGAACATGAGGAGGGGACAAGCGAGAGCTTGGGGGGTTTAGTTGGACACAACCTTTATCATCCCTGAAAGGATCAACAAAAAGAAAAATAAATGTAGGGCTGGAGAGACGGCTCATCGGTGAAGAGCACTGACTGCTTTTCCAGAGGTCCTGAGTTCAAGTCCCAGGAGTCACATGGTGGCTCACAACCATCTGTGATAGTATCTAATGCCCTCTTTTGGTCTGTCTGAAGACAGCTACAGTGTACTCATATACATAAAATAAATGTCTTTAAATGAATGAATGAATGAATGTAACTTTATTTGTGTGTGTGTGCAAGCATGCGCATACAGGCGCCCTCAGATCCCCTGGAGCTGAAGTTACAGGCAGTTGTAGCCACCTGAATTGGGTGTTGGGAACTGGAGTCCAGTTGTCTACTAGGGCCGCGAGAGCTCTTAATTGCTGAGTCATCTCTTTAGCCTCAGTAAGGCTCACCCTTTGAGGTGACACTCTCCTTTAGACACCCAGACCATTCATTGTGGATCACACATGGGGCAGGTCTAGACTTTGGAGGAGATGAAAAGGATCAGGCAGGAAATGCAGGTGCTGTGGGCCAGGGCTGCCTCGGGCCGGCCTGGTTATGAGGCAACAGCTGACCAGCTTCCTCTTCCCACGGCCACACTTCGACCTTCTAAGCCTCACAGGAGACCACCGAGTCTGAAACTAACCGGGAGCCATACCTGTGGCTCGGAAATCCCACTGAACGGGAAGTTCTTAAGTCGGTTTTGAGGCAGGACCTACAGTCGCGGCAGCATTGGACCAGATGGCTGTATTCATTAAGGCAGAAGATTAAGGCGGAGCTCTGAGCCTCCATTTTAAGCAGCAATGAGGGTAAAATACGCAGGGAGGGACATCGATGAGCCCAGTGACACGCAACTAAGGAAAATCAGTGCGTCTGAAGTTGGAACCGCAGCCCATCTTGTCCCTGCCATGCTGTATATGGGATGTTGGCTGGTTTTGGTGTCTTAATTTGAGACAGGATCTCACAYCTATCAGGGAAGCCCTAAACTCCTTATGTAACCACAGATGACCTTAAATTTCTGATTCCTGCATCTACCGCCCAAGTTCTAG
Source organism: Apodemus speciosus (assembly GCA_002335545.1). Lineage (NCBI taxonomy): Eukaryota > Metazoa > Chordata > Mammalia > Rodentia > Muridae > Apodemus > Apodemus speciosus. The sequence continues at coordinate 9,731 of BDUI01014167.1, read as the reverse complement.
GATCCTGGGCACTTGTCAAAGTCTGATAGTGGAGTTTTATTTCTCAGGGCTGGAACAGAGAGCCTGGTCGTGCCTCCTGAACGGGATCTTGAATGTTTTACTCCAGAGATGAGTACAGGTCCTCAGAAGGATTGGGAATTGGGGGCGTGGGGGATTGCAGATCTCTGGAAATTTTTTGATAGTGTGTATAGCATTGACTTCACTTTACGATGGGAACTAAGTCAGGACTTCTTAAGCTTCTCAACTTCACGGCGCACTGATTTTTCTTAGTTGCTTGTCATTGGAATCATCAATATTCTCCCCTTGTGTATTTTACCCTCCAGTTGCTCATTTCCCTCATTGCTGCTTAAAATGGAGGCTCAGATCTCTGCCTTAACCTTCTGCCTTTATGAATACAGCCATCTGGTCCAATGAAGTTCCCTCCGAGGGCTGCTGCGACTGTAGTTCCTGACTCAACTGACTTAAGAACTTCCCGTCCAGTGGGATCTCCGAGGCACAGCTATGGCTTCTGGTTAGTTTCTTTCCGGGCTCCTTGGAGCCTCTTTCCACCAGAGAAATTCTTATGTGGCCTAGAGTTTACAGGTATAAAAAACAGGCATGCAAACCAAGTACCTAATGATAATAAATCATAAAGAAATTCACTTAAAACAATAGTTGGCTTGGAACAATTGGTTTTGATAGGATTTTATTATTTACTGAAGAAGAAAGCAAGGGTTTATATGAATGACATGAATGTACTGATTTGTTTGTACACGAATAATTAAATCCAGGCTGAAAATTTGATCCTGGGAGCATCTTTGATGCTTTCCAAAGCTGACTGATACTTTTATTTACAGGGTTTATTTATGTGTAAGAGTGTGTGTCTGTGTGAGTGTATGCTACATATGTGCAGGTGCTCGTGGAGGTCTTAAGAGAGTGTCAGGGTCCCTGAAGCTGGAGTTACAGGTAGGTGTGAGCCACCCAGCCTGGATGCTGGGAGGCAAACCTGTATCCTCTGGAAGAGCAGTCAGCGCTCCACCATTGAACCTTCTCTCCAGCCCTGAGTTTGATTTTGTACTCAACACTGAGAGCACTGCTTTGCATAAATACATGGTACAAGTATATTTAGGACTATTTCAGAAATTGTTAGCAATTCTGTTCTAATTCCAGGACCAAATTTATTTCACAATTTTTATGACACTCAGGTCAGCATACCAAATAGCAAGTTTTGAAATCAAATGTTTTGACACACTCCAACTGGAAGATGTACTGGTTTGATATTTACGTGCAAATAGAGGCAGCAGAAAAACACCAGAAGTCTTTGCCTTCCACAGACCATCATGAGTAGAGAAGACGTCGCATGCACTGTAAACACTATGGTTCTAAGACACAGTGGGCTAGACGCTGAGCTGAGGTGTCTGGTGTGTTTGCAGGCACTGGAAGCGTGGACTTGCACTGTGCAAAGTGCCTGATTGGAGCGTCCAGACCCAAGGCTGCAGTCAAAGGGCCCAATGCAACATGGGGTAAGCACTGCCAGAAACACCCAACTCAGACTGAGCAAGAAAAGTGGAAAATACAAATCAGTACTATACTACGCTAAGGAACGATAATTGCACATCATACAGGTGCTAACATGTGCATAGGGGACTGTACAAATTCACGGCAAAAAGTCTATACATTTAACAAAAAGAAAACAAAACAAACAAAAACCCCCCAAAGAGACAAGATCCTTGAAAAATAATGCGTCAAATCTGAGGAAAACAATTGACAACTTAAAAAAAAGTTTCCTCTCTTGAAAGACTAAATTGTCTCTATGCTTTTAGGCCACTGTGAGGTGAGCAGTTTTGTCCCACACAGGCTCCTGGCATGGTCTTTCCCCAACCACACCCAGAAAGAGCCACGTGACCATGGACTGAATGGTCTGAGATCGAACCAAGTCAGCCACACCTGAACACAGAGAACACACCTCACCTTCGTCATAGCCGTGAAGCCTGGTGAACTTTGAACCACATGGGAAGGGAAAGGAAGAGAAGAGAGGGGGAGTTACACAGTGAGATCCTGTCCAAAAAAATGAACACCCTACCCCAGAACAACAACAACAAAACCACAGCTGCAGGCTGGGGGAGGTGAAGACAGGGAATGCAGTCCCAGGAGACAGACGTTCCGTGGCTGTTAACCTAAATTCAACAGTTTTCCTTATGACACATTATTAAGGCAATGAAAAGACAAGCCACATTGGAGTAGACCTTTTAACAAGTACATAGAAACATTTGTGTCACTACCTAAAGAACTCTGTAAACCAAGAAAGCAAAACCAGGTGTGGTGGGAGGTTGCCTGCTTTTCTGTTAACTTGATACAAGTTAGGATCATTTTGGAAGAGTTTGGCACCAACTGAGGAAATGCTCCCATCAGACTGGTCTGTGGTGGGTTTTCTTGATTGATGATTGATGGGAGAGGGGCCAGCTCACTGTGGTGGGTGCTGGCCGTGGGCTGGTGGTCCTGGGTTCTCTCACTGTGGGGGGATGCTGCCCTGGGCTTGGTGGTCCTGGGTTCTAAGAAGGCAGTTTCTGAATAAGCTGTGAGGGGCAAGCTGGCAAGCAGTGGTTCTCCATKGCGTCTGCAGCAGCTCCTGTGTCCAGGTCCCAGCCCTGACTTCCCACGGTGATGAGTGTAGATGACAAGCTGCTTTGGGTCTTTATTCACAGCAACAGAAAGCCTGGCTAACACTGACGGCACACATATGTAAGCCCAGCACTCAGGAGGCAGAACTGATGCAAGCTCAAGGCCAGCCTGTTCTACACTGAGAATCCAGCTCATCTGGGAGATTGAGATAAGATTCTAGTAAATACTACTACTACTACTACTACTACTACTACTACTACTACTACTACTACTAATACTACTACTACTACTACTACTACTACTAATAATAATAATAATAATAATAATAATTTGCTTTTCAAAGAGGCCAAAAGACTTGAACATATATTACACAAAAAGATGTAAAAATCTGTTTTTTTTTTAAAAGGTGTTTACCTGTATTGCTCATTGGAAAATGAAGATTGATCCACACTAATGCCTTGAGAATAAAGGCTGGCCATATTGTTAGTAAGACTGTGGGGAGAGCAGAATGCTCACATTGGTAGTGAGACTCTGAGGTGATGCAAATCTCAGGAATCCAGTTGACAATTTCTTATAAAAACTGGTCATGGGGGCTGGAGAGAACTCAGCACTCGAGAGCACTGGCTGTCATTCAAGGGGACACAGTTCAATTCCCAGCACTCACACAGATGTTCGCAACTACCTGGAACTCCAGATACAGGGGTCGTGATGCCCTTTTGGCTTCTATGAGCACTGCATGTGCACAGTGTGCAGACAGACACAAGGCAAAACATCTGCACACACAAAAAAACAATTTAAAATTTTTAGAGAGATAGCTTGCCGCCCAGCTCTGATTTAACCGAGGATTGCTGCCGAACCTTGGACTGCAGCTGTCTCCTGAGAGTCAGACTGGCTCTGTGTAGTTAACCATCTTGGAAGTAGGAGGCTGTGCTGGGTCTATCAGGCCTAAGACACCAAGATATACCCCGCCCCGAACCCAGTGTCTACACTAGGGAAGGGTCTACATCCTCAGAAAAGCTGACATTATGTCACTGCACTGGGCTTTTAAATCATCCCCTTCTTGTGAGCATCAGTGGAAAATATATAACATATATTTATATATAAAATAGATAACAAACAAATAAATAAATCAAAATTAAAAGGAAGGCCGGGCGTGGTGGCGCACGCCTTTAATCCCAGCACTTGAGAGGCAGAGGCAGGCGGATTTCTGAGTTCCAGGCCAGCCAGGTCTACAGAGTGAGTTCTAGGACAGCCAGGGTTACACAAAGAAACCCTGTCTCAAAAAGCAAAACAAAAAACAAAACAAAACAAAACAAAAAACCAACCGAACCAACCCCCCCCAAAAAAAACCCTAAAAGGAAGAAAAAGGGTTACCTTGCACCATAAATATGCCATCCCTTCATGAATATTCATTAAAAATTTCCTAAAATCACCAGGCAGTAGTTGAGCATGCTTCTAATCCCAGTACTTGGAAGGCAGAGACAGGTGTATCTCTGAGTATGAGGCCAACTTGGTCAGCCTGGTCAACAGAGCGATTTCCGGAACAGCCAGGCCACACAGAGAAATCCTGCCTCAAAAACAAAAACAAAATTGAAAAATTTCTAAAATCCACAACACAGAACTTCCTAGATTATTCCTGGCCATGGTGCAGGTCTCTCCTGTCTTTTCTTAGCTTTTGCGAAGCAAACTTCTGCTCTGACTGCACATATCGTTCAACTGAATTCTTCAAGGAGATAAAAACTGAGAGACCCCAAGAACATCATGGCGCCACAATTCCAATAGATATTTATTAGTAAGAAATGAAAACATGCTGGGCGGTGGTGGCACATGCCTTTAATTCCTGCACTCAGGAGGCAGGTCTTTGTGAGTTCAAGGCCAGCCTGGCCTACAGTGCAAGCTCTGGGATGGCTAGAGCTACTCCTAGAAACCCTGTCTTGAGAAACCAAAAAAAAAAAAAAATCAAACCAAACCAACAACAAAAAATGTAACGAAAGCACAGGTCCACACAATGATTTGTTCACAAATGCCCATAGTAGCTTTATTCAAAATATTCCCACGCTGGAAATAACCCCAAATATCTATCAACAGATACACAGATTGGCCAATAGTAATATATTATTTAGTATGAGTATATCATAATAGGAATATTACTCACCAATAAAATGGAACAAGCTATTGATAAACACAACAGCACACGTGTCAAAACATGTTAAGCTAAAAATAAAACTTCAACACAGGAGTATAATTAATCTGATGCAACTTAAATGAATAGAACACACAGAGTCAGTCCCCAGGGACAGAGCAGATGAGTGACTACCTGGTTTGCACATGTGGGTAGAGGGTGACCCGCTGACTGCAGAGGGACAGTGCATGTGCTGGGAGTGACGCTGGCACTGGTACAGAAATGTCAAGACTGAAGTGTCCAGTTAGGACAGGCACATTTAACTGTATGAAAGCGACCACACAGCGAGGCAGAAGACGGGCCGYCGACCCAGCGCCTGCCGTTAACAGATGGATGTGCACTAAGTTTCTGTTTCCTCAGCAGCATGGTAAGGGTCAAATTTTCATCTGATGAATGGCTAAGTAAAATTCTAATATTCAAAGAGACAGCCATGAATGCTGGAGATTAACAAAAGCTGTGAGAGAAGCTGGCTCCACTAGAGGGCACACCCAGCTTCAGGCCAGATGACTAATTTCTGATAGCATCCTATGTCAGGTTTTATCTCCGAGTGATGGGATGCTGTCCAGGTACTTGAACACAAGTCTGACCAGGGGGCTGAATCAAATGTGAAATCTCTTACTAAATTTAAGAAAATCTCATTATAAAAAGACAAATGGTTACAAGTTCATTACAAGGATCTGATAGGTTCGACTTAGGAGTTCACTGGTGAAGAAACTGGAATATAACTTATTTTAAAACGCTATTGCACTTAGAATTTTTTTTTTTTTGAGACAGGATTTCTCTGTATAGCCCTGGCTGTCCTGGAACTCACTCTGTAGACCAGGCTGGCCTCGAAACTCAGAAATCCACCTGCCTCTGCCTCCCAGAGTGCTGGGACTACAAGCGTGCGCCGCCGCCGCCGCCGCCACCACCACCACCCAGCTTGCACTTAGAATTAATAAAAGCTTTCCACTTGACTTTGGAGAATAGGAAGAAAACCATTTTGTCAGGCTGGGGATGACTGAGGGCCTTAGACACGCCCTGCACGCCCCTCTATCAGGCTACATCCTGGCCCTGAACAATTATCTTCACTGTATTTTCACAAAGTAAATATTTATTACAAGTTTTTATGAATATTTTTCTTCCTATACCAAACCCTGGTAAAGCCTGGGCTATATACACTTCCTGTCCTTAAGAAGTTTATTCTATTTCAGGGTAAAGACAGGCTTCTATTTTGTCTCTCAATTTTACTATAGACTGGTTTATGGCACGTTTTTAAAAAGAATGCTAGAGCAACAAAAATACTAGCAATTTTACCTCATTAGAGATAATTCAAGTGAGCAGCGTCTTGTTTTCGACTTTACTTACATATTTCTGTAACTCATCTCAATGTTTTTCCCCCTCCACCAGGAAGGGAAAGCAGGCTCCTCCACTCTCCTACTGAGGGCTTAGCAGAAGGCTGACCTCAATCATCACACAACCCAGAAAACAAGAGCCACCATTCTCTGTGCTTGATCCTCCTCAGCAGAGGTGACTCATCCTCAGGGCAGGAGAGCAAGGCGGCAAAGGGCACCTGCTCTGACTCACGTAGTCCCAACTCCAAGGCTCTTGGGGACTTCTGAGGTGAGACTGAAGGCTAACCACTTTATTACACACACACACACACACACACACACACACACACACACACACACACACACACACAATTCAATCATATCCACTCTTCCTTTCTCATGTCCAACTTTTCCCAGACCCCTCCTCATCTCTCTCTGATTTTCCTATCTTCTTTTTCTTTATAAGCCAGAGCGCAATCAGTGCAGGCCCTGGCCTGGGAGGCAACCCAGTGATGCAAAAGCAACAGAGATTGCACTACTGCAAATGGACTCTCCTTTCCCTAGTAATCAGCTGTCAAAAGCTCCCAGCTAGAGCTGGGACCCTCTGAGCGCCCGTACACTATCCATCACCTCATCCACGCTGGATGCTGCCTGGTTGGATCACGTGCTGGCAGCCACAGCCAGTGAGCTTACGAGCACAAAGGCCCCTTGTGTCCAGAGACTTGTAGCATCTTCCCTGGCCTCTGCTCTCAATCTCTCTCTCTCTGCCTTCTCTTCCTTGGGGGTTAGGGATGATGGAGATGTCCCATTTGGTGTGTGGTGGGGAAGGGGCAGGTACTTTTTCTTGATGTAGTATCTTAAGAGTATCTTAAGGATCCTTTTGCATGCACAGCACACTAAGAGCTAGGTGTCAGATTCATCCAACATCCTAACCAGTCCATGTCTTAGTGATGCTGATATGTTCATACCCAGGGTTCCGGTGGGTTGTATATCCAGGAAAAGGGAAGTCTAGATCCTAACACAGAGCCTCTTTACTTCTTGTTGCCACTTCCTCAGAGCACCGGCTGCGATGACTGACATCTGCATGTAGCGCAGTGTGWCTGAGCATTTGGGACGCTCTCAGTTTTTATAACCATCACCTCTACGCCTTCAAAGTGACCCCAATGCACACAAAGGATGCTTTGTGCTATAACATTTAAGTGGATAATAGCAGTCATGATCAACTTTTATTTTTTTCATAAATAGCCATTAGAATAACTTTATAAAAACATATCTTTTCCCCTCACAAACATACTTAGCTCACAACACCCACCTTTCTTCATGTTTTTCTGCAGAGGCAGTGGGAAGAGAGGGAAGAAATGGAAGATGAGGTTTAAAAGCGTATCTCAGGTAGACTTAAGTTCTTGGCAATTATTCCCTTCATTAAAAAAAAGTCAGCTTTGTAAGAAATACGTCAAAAGTACAGTGCATCCACTTTCTTAAAAAAGATGTCACCTGGGTGCCACAAGTTTATATCTAGCATTATCCAGATTCATGGCTGTAGGGTTATTAAACAGTGGTTATAAATGACACACATCATGCTGGGCAGTGGTGGCACACACCTTTGATCCCAGCAGGGGCAGGCAAATCTGAGTTCGAGGCCAGCCCAGTCTATAGAGTGAGTTCCAGGACAGCTAGGGTTACGCAGAGAAACCCTGTCTCAAAAAACAAAAAATAAAAAAGATGACACTCACCAAGATCTTAGGTTAAATAATCTCCTATCTGGACTGAATCGTGGAAGAGCTGACATTTTAAAAATTATCATTTATTTATTCATTTATTAAAACCTGATAACACCCCAGAGAGCAAGGTGCGTATGTATAGGAAGAAAATATAATCTTATTACATCAGCCATTAAGTAAATCATATACATTGCCACTCATGTATCAGCCTGCTTGGACTGATATTCCTATTTGAATGAAGTCCTGCAATCCCCCAGCACTGCTGTGGAGCCAGCCGCTCCTGGGACATCTTCATATTTAGGGTTTCCTGGCGAGTCTCAGTATTGTTAAGCACAATGGTACTTTCTTCCTTAATGAGTATGCGTGGATTAAGGCAAAGGGACACAGACCAGCTTCTTCAGCAGCTAATTTTCTATCGTATTTAAAGATGCTGTTGGGGCTACACAGGCTGCAGATCAGTTGGCTGAAAAGAGACAAGCTGTCCCTGGACCAGTGTCGGACAATTAACCAAGAGATGACAATGCTCCCAGGATCTTCCTGCTGCTTACCATCAGGACCATTCCTCAGCACGACACTCAAGCAATGCTGACATTCAAATGACACCCCTTATTTTCTATGTATCTCGACTGTGTGTAGATTATTTTCTTATTTAAAATCGTTAATAATTGGGAAATAATCTACTTGTTCTTTGTAAACTCTTCATTGCATAATTTTCTGCTTTTACAGCCATTTTCTGCAAGGCCATTGGATTCTTTTTCTGTCATGTTTTTCACATAACTATGCGGTCCTTTCCCTTCAAAAGAGGAAGGATGCTTAAAAGAGCCTCCGATTCTATCCCACAATGTGAAATACTGTCCATAGTTATAGTCAAAGAACATGTGGTGGTCTGTGTGATGAGCTGACCCGTTAATAAATGGTCTTAAGACCTGGGGAACCCGAAAATCGCCATCATGAATAGAAATTGTCCACACATTAACCAAGACATATAAACCTAAGTAGACCACCTTGTGCAGTGGAAAGACAAAGGGGTATATATGGTAAGGCAGACTCTGAAGGAAGCCGTCCACAGGGTGAAAAGCATGACTTGCAAACGGCGTGGGGATCTTCCAGATATGATGAGGTTTATGTATGTGCTGAGGAAGAAAGGGATAAGGTTAGACCCATGTGCTCCGCCTGAGGCAAGGGCAAACTTAGCTTCCACTCCTGGTACAGACAGGAATTGGCAAAGCCACTCCTCTTTACCCGCGAGTTTAAAAYTGTAAGACAGTTTGAATTGTAAGACCCACAAAGTAAAATATAAATAAAATGTGTGTAGGACCTATGATGGCTGGCAGCTAAAATAGCTGGGGCATTTATACAGGCAAGGGATGCCTTAGAATCCGGAGTACAACTGTATACCACTGAGTGGTGGGACATCGCCCCTTCTCTCCCCTTTGAATGATTCTCTACCTTGTAGACCAGTCTATGGTGCAGGCCCCTATGAATCCAGTAGATCAACATGTCCGTGAAAAAGAGGAAGGAGATGACGCTCACGATGAGRTGAATCCAGCCTGAAAGAGAGCACACAGAACAGGAGTCGGAGCTGGCCCCAGGGTTAATGTTCCCTTTCCACRGGTCTACAAAATGCAAAAGGGGATTCCAAACTCAAACATGAGCAACTCATCATGGGTTCAGCTCCCTTTGCTACCTACACCTGGCTACTTCCTCCTCCCCCTCCTCCTTCTCCTCTTCTTTCTTCTCTTCCCTCCCCCTCCTCACCAAACAATTTCAAATGTTCTTTCATTAATTTTGTAATATTTAATTTAAATTTTTGCCTGCCTTACAAAATCATAAAAATTGCCCATACAGTATTTTTTTTTCAATTTATGATTTAACTTTATTATTGTTGTTGTTGCTGTTGTTTTGTTTTGTTTT
>BDUI01014165.1:29801-50933 GCA_002335545.1 Apodemus speciosus | reverse complement strand
TGATTTCCAGAGTGGCTGTACCAGCTTGCAGTCCCACCAGCAGTGTAGGAGTGTTCCTCTTTCTCCACATCCTCGCCAACATCTGCTGTCTCCTGTGGTTTTTGTAACACATGAGAACAAATTTAATAGTCATCTTATAGTTCTRTAGGTCAGAMGTTTGACATGGCATCATGGGCTAACAAACCTGTATTTCTGTCCCAGGAAAATCTGTTTTCATGCCTTTTCCCAGTTTTCATGCCAGTTCCCAGGGGCACCTGTATTTTTGGTTTGTWGATCCTTCCTCTCTTTTCAAAGCCAGTTACCTTTCTCTAGTTCTTCCATTGTGTTCACATTCCCTCTCTTTCTTCTCTTCTATCTCAAGGGACCTCAGGATTGTGCTGAGCCCACATGGATATTCTGGGGGAATATTTCCAGTCTATCGTTGCTTCAACCCCCCTCTGCAGCCGTACTACTTTACTGCCTTTACTGCCCAAGCTAACATACCCAGGGGTTCTGGGGGGCTAGGATGGGCATAGCTTTCAGGTACCACGATTCTCAGTTCCAGTCCCACCAAGTCCTGTGTGAGTTAAGCAGAGTTCTTGTGAGTGTGCACACATGTATATGGGTGCTCAAGTGTATGGAGAGCACAGGCCAATGTCAGGTGTCCTCATAAGTCATTCTCCATAATATTTATCTATCATATATGACTGTTGTATGTATGTGGGCACATCCATGTCACAGGGTGTGTGGAGGTCGGGGACAGCTTGCAGGAGTCAGTTCTTTCTACCAAGTAGGTCCTGGGGATTGAACTCAGGTCTTCAAATTTGGTGGTGAGCACCTTAATCTGTCAAGCCATCTTACCAGGTCTTCTCTTTTCCTTCTGAATCTGGAACTCATTGATTTAGCTAGACTGACTGGTCAGAATTCCAGGCATCCTCCTGCCTCTCACCTCTCAGTGAAGGATTAACAGATGCATGCTGTCATTGCTGGCTTATGTTGGTGCCGAGGATGCTTGTGAGGCTACCGTGTGGTTGGAATCCGGAAGTATGTAGCCTTTCTAGACTGCCACCTTCCACTTGGTAATCAGTCTTTTTAAAATTCCCTTCTGGCAAATGTGAACAGAGGATTTACCACAGCCATCTTTTACCCTGCTGGTCAGGCTCTGTGGCTGTAATGTGGAAATCTGCCAGAAAGTCACTTGCCTAAACTTCAAATACTTGTACTAAGTATTGGAAACTGAGGCTGCCATTAATAACTCTTAGCTCCCTGTGTTTTTTCCATCATAAAATTGAGAAATTAATGCTAAATCTTTAAGGTTCCAGGCTTGGTTACATGCTGAGTCTATTACATGAGCGAGTAGTTGGGAGAGAAAGAGGGTGTTGGAGACACCCTAAAGCAGCGAGCAGTGTGGGCAGAGTAGAGGGCCATAACATACAACAGGAAGGATACCAGTGAGGAAGGGGCTGGGAGGGGCTGGAGCTGGCTGTGCACATGGCGAGTGGTGGGGAAAGGGGCTGGGAGGGGGTGCTGGTTGCTCATGGTGGGTGATACACTACGTCAAGAGTGATAGTCACACTTGGAGGGCGACGGCTGTTCTGGGAGTTACTGCTTAAGCTTGGGTCCGCATCAGTTTAGGTGGATGACTTTCCCAAAGCCACACGAACCAGAGATGTTTTCTTTCCATGAGTCCATGTGTTTTGCCCCCAAGGCAGAAGAAGTACTTCTCCACGTGCTGTTAGTATACTGTGGAGGCTAGCCACTCCAGGTCTGTGGCATGGCTTGAAAGCATCCACTGTCCCATGAAATGCAGAGTGTTTGACTTTGCTTTTTCTGAACATCTCCCAGCAGGGAAACCAGATCCTCCATTCTCTCTCTGTCTCTCTGTCTCTCTCTGTCTCTCTGTCTCTCTGTCTCTCTCTGATAAGGACTGCTGTTCTGTTGACAGAGAATTTAAGGTAGCTGTCAATAAAAAGAGAGATAAAAGACAATGGGACACCTTTGGAGGAAGAATAAAAATAGAAGACAGAGCTGCACATAAGCGTCAGGAAGGACCTTGTGCTGAGACCTCTGTGGGGCTGGAGGGCTTTGTCTCGTCAAGAAAGGCGGATGCTTTTGTGACTGTCAGCCCCCGCCTTTCTCTGCTTCTCACTTCTCTTTAAGTTTGATAATTTCTGAACACAGGTTGAGGACTCCTTATCCCAAATTCTAAAATCCAAAGTGTTTCTGAAAGGCTTTGGACCCCTACCTGATGCCGTGTCTGACCTCTCACAGTGACAGTCAAGACTCCTGTGCACTGTACTTGTGTAAGATGGCCTTCAATAAATGGATTTTGTATCTAGACAATTGGGCCGTTGCCAGAAAGCCACAAGATGAACTTGTCACTACAGAGCTAGCTACTACTGATTAGGAATACTTTCTTGACACTGACAGAGATTTACTGAGTCCAGAGTACTTTCTGCCTTAACTGTGATTCCTAAAGGACTTGGGAAATGCCTTTGCTGAAATATTTAAGGGCTGGTCTAGCTACAGAGAATCAATTACCTAGGTAGCAGCTCCGACAGCCAAAAATTAAATGCTTTCTAACTTTCAGCATCTATCTTTTCATATGCTAGTCACATCTTAAATCAAAGAATGGATCTATTTTCACAAATCATGAGCTAACATCTTGACTCATGAGCTGCTGTACCTTTGATGTTTCAGCATCACAAAGCTAAATGCATGCATGAACAAGTTTTGTTGTTTTTGAGTCAGGGTCTCACATGTCCCAGGCTGGCCTTAAACTTGACACAGAGCTTAGAATGACTTTGAGTTCTGCTCCTCTAGCCTGTAGCTTTCCAGTGCTGGGGTTACAGGCATGTGCCATCACATCTAGTTTATATGAAGCTTGGGATGGAACTTTGGTGTATGCTGAGCAAGCACTGTGCAGACTGAGCCACCCCTCAGCCCCACAGAACTTACTTACAGCTAGGAGTACAGCATCTGGACTTCTCCGTGGATGAAGGCTATGCTTACCTCCTGCCAGCTGACTCATGGTGGCCTTTAAAACCTCATGGTTCTAATGAAAACTAGCCTTCTCTTCAGACTCATAGTTCTTGATTTCCCATCTCTGTTCCCATTTTCAGATTCCCCCAGCTGCTTCTCTTGGCAGTGCAATCTCAGCAGCCAGTCCCTTCATGGGCTCTCACAGTTCCTGCCTTCAGTGACAATAAGCTCTGAAGCTGGGCAGGCCCATGGCAGAACAGTCTGGGTCTAATTCTCAGTTCATCAGAACTGAAGTGCTATTAACAAAAATGTTTCCAAGTTAGATGTGCTGATGCTGGTGTTGAATCACAGGGGCACTTGAATACAGCAAATATTTTAGCTGGGAGGTGGGGCAAGAGCCTCTTGTCAACATCACAGTATATTTGAAATCAAAGCAGGCTTGTTGGTTGGAATGTTTATCTGTGGCGGGTCTTTAGAGAAGTAGTATTGGATTTATGTCATACCTGTGTGGGTAAGTGTATTTTCCTGGAAGAGCTGGTTCAGTTGTGTGGGGGCTCGTTTTAGTGTTCTTCATATTAGAGTAAGTGTTCTTTTATTGTTATCTGTGATCCAGAGCTTTATGTGTTCTGGTCAAAGTCTTTCTGGAGAGGGTCTGTTACCTGTGTTGCAAAGATACAACACAGGAATCACTACCACCAGTTATTGGGAGCACTATGAATCTGAAGAAGGGAGCACTATGAAGCTGAAGGAGAGAGCAAAGCCAGTAAACTCAAGCAAAATATACTTTCTCTTTGAGAAAGAAAGCGGGCAGATCAACATTCAATCATTATCCAATAAATGATAATGTCAGCATCTATTTCTACATAACAGAAGCATGATTATAGTTTCAGTAGGGTCATTTTTTTTTTTATTGGCCTGAAATTCTCTCCAAGCTCTCCAGAAGGTTGCATTCTGCTGGTTCTCTTAGCTATAGGTGTCCCACTGACAGCTCATAGTGAATCCTCTGCTCAGTTAACTAACGTCTGTGCTCCTTTTCATTTTAGCATCTCTCAAGAGCTTCTGCAAGAATAAAGAGGTGGTTCCAACGCCTGGTAAGAGAATGCACGATGAGTGATTGATCATTTGCAGGACTTTTGCACATGACAAAAGGTGTGGGCAGAGAAGCATTTTGCTGCCACTCTGTCCATCTGAGTGACTGCAGCAAGGTCACTTTATTGCTAGCCATATGTGGGTTTTTCTGCCTCCTGAGTTCAGCTTTGGATGCACTGGCCTCCCTTAGCTGTGCTTACAGTTTGCCAAGCAAAGCAAGGACACTCACCTAAGGCCACTCCGAGTTAAGAAATGCCTTATTTTATAGGTTGTGAATGTAAAGGGGGAAAGAATCATATTTTACAACTTCTAAGAGACACTTTGGTCTCTCCCGCTCCTCCCAGCCCTGCCAGCACGGCCCCCTTCTGTAAAATAATGCTTACACTGAAAGCCTCCGAGTCCACCCCTCCCTTAATTCTCCCTCCTCACTAAGGCATCTTCAACCCTAGCCAGCTAAATCCTGTTTACAAAGGCACTTCCAGGTGTTCTGTTTTTTGGAGCCCAGGGAACAAGGGTCCACATAAAGGCCTTTATGTAATCCTGGCTGTTACCCCAAAAGCTACGCAGGCTTTTCACATGTGAATTCTTTGACTTAGCATATGCTAGCACTAGATGCCAGTCAGTTCAGTTTAAGTAGACTTGTTATTGCTTTATGCATTTATTTTGAACGTTCACTGCATTTACCCTGGCAGTGTATTAAAGAAAAGATTAGAGAAAATCTTCCAAGACTGGTGGTAATCAGGATACCTCAGATAAGCATGTGCCCCTGGTGATAGCCTTAGCCACAGTTAGAAGCTGATTAGATCACAAGCCGAATTATGAAAGGAAGCTGTATAGACCACAGGCAGTGCAGAGAACAGCTCCTCGATCTCACTTATGGTTGAATTTGGAAGACAAAGGTGAATGCCAGGACTTTGAAAATGGGTTCCTATATATCTTCACATAGCAGGCATATTTTTGCCAAACTGTTGTTTTGTATCTTCCTTTYGTTATATTATAGTAATATTTTATCCATATAGACACATTTTTATACCTTTATTGTATCTTCAGTTTTGCTCATTCTAATGTCCCATGTCTTCAGAAAGGATCTATGTTGGGATCAGGGAATTTCTGGGTTCAATCATGACTTATTCCTTTATGTTTTATTTATCGAATATGCTGAGTTTCTTCCACATGTCGCTTGGGTGCTTGAGAAAAATGATAAGTAGGATACAACTCCTGCCTCAGTTGCTCATGCCTGGGGTCTGCCACAACCCCTATGTGGAGTCTTAACTGCATTCACTAGGGGGCAGTGAGGTGCCAGGGGCCGGGAGCAACTACCCTAGGCTCTGACTTCTACCTGACATATACTTGGCATATGACAGTTTTTATGTTTTCTTCCAAACCTCTGGTTCATACATATATTTTCACTATTTAAGCTTCTATAACAATGTAAGTATATAAGTATGTATGTATGTATGTATGTATGTATGTATGTATGTATGTATGTATTTCACTATTAAGGTTTTATAACAATGGGTACTATATCATGTAAGCATTTATTTATGTTCACTAAGGTTTTATAACAATGGAAATTGCATGATATCAGCATTGATTTTATTTTAATTCTCTCAGGAAGCTTTCAGCTCTTTATCACGGTATTCCTATAGTTCCTGTAGGCATGTATTTTTCTATTTTACCAAGAGAAGGAAGTGGGGATCGTCCAAGGCTATTTTGAACCCAGGACACCAATGTCATTATTACCTTTTAACAGAAAGCCCAGTCATTATGAGCTGCTCACTGTAGATTGGGTATGTGCTGACTGAGGAGGGAGTGTGTGTGAGCACAACACAATCCTGCTGTTCTGAGTGAGCACATATGTGTCAGGGTGCAACTTGTGTGGAGAAAGTTGTCTATGCTAAGTGAGAAGGTAGAAAAATCCAGCAGATACCCGGAGACAGACCATATTTAGAATGATGGACTACCAGAGATTGGGAAGAAGGATGCTAAGATACAAGACCTGTCTAAAGGACAATTGTTAATGGTCAGCAGGAATTTGCCTGTCAGACACTATGGAGAAGGAACTGTGAGCAGAGGGATTTGAGCATTGAGGTTCATGGCCAAGCTACTGTGAATTTTGTGAGGTTCAGCTCATTGGGTGTGCATGGAGTCGAAGGCTGGTGTGTGAGGAAGGAAAGCAACATAGTGTGGTAAAGCAGGGCCACATTTTGTCCTTTGTGTTAGTGATGGAGGAAGGCTGAATTGCAGTAAGGAATATCAACCCCAAATCTCAATGACTTTGCATGGCAGAGCTTTCTTTAATGACCACAGAAATCCCACTGTGGGGTAGAATCTCTACTGAGCTTCTCCCTCCCCTTCATGATCTAGGTGTCCTTGGTGCTATGATGTTGCCCATCAGCACCTGGCCTCTGAATTTGATGCCAAAGAGAAAGGCAGAGACAGGAATGAGTTGCATTAAACACTTAACCCTCTCAGTCCAGAAGGGACAAGATGTGGCTCACATTCCTTTGGTTGGAACTACTCATTTGGTTCACTAAGATGCAGGTGGCTGGGGATGCAGATCTAGTAGCCAGCTGATCATGGGTGCCAGGCCCTTATTTGCTATAATATCTTTTGTCTTGTAGATAATGCTAAACCAAGGAGATAGTTGACTAAATTTAAGTATTATTCAGTAGCAAAGGGAATACAGGAGTATTAGGGTATAACCTTAGTACTTTATCAGATAAGGAGACCTGGGCCAAGACAGTGGGGGCATATGGGGGCCAACAGGTATCTGGGAATAGACCAAATGGTCTAGATTTGGCACAGTGAAAATAAGGGGTTAGGATGGAACTAGAGTTGAGGTTTCTGATTTGGGATTTGGTTGTTGCAGCTGAAGGAGAGAGGAAGAATAATAGACTTTGATGAGAAGTTGAGGTCAACATAGTAAATTTTATGCATGTCACGTGGGCTGCCTGGTATCCTCCAGGTTCTGTGAGGCTCCTCTAGGAAGAGGCTTGTTTTGTGTTATTTTCAGAGGGTGATGGTCTTGATTTCCTCAGATCAATTATGGTTACTTTATGTCTGGTGTATGTGGGTTGTCAGGAAGAGTGGGTCTACATAGGTTTCTTCTATGTACTTTATAGGTTGTCTTGTTTGTGTTGAGCACGGGCTCCAGATTTTCCTGTTTTCATTTTTGTTCTTTTCATTCAATAAAAGTGCCTTCCCTGTCTCAGTGACTCACAGAAAAAGTAAGGAAACTTTACCATTAATTTTCAATGAAAACATTATATATGTGTAGTTGCCATCTAGTGACATTCCCTTCATCCCCCCTTTTTAGGCATGTCTTCTATTCTCTTGATACTTACTTGAGATTGTGTTTATACATGAGAGAGAACATGATGATACAGTCAAAAGAGCATTTCAAGTTTAATACTCCATGCAAAAATGTTCACTGTCATTATTAAATCCTTAATATTATGATAGCAACATTTATTTGTCTGTGATTAGATGGCTACTCTATTTATTGGTGATTTTGTCTTTTTTTTGTTTACTGGAAAAAAAAGAAAAAAAACAACATGACATTCTAGAAGAAAAACCTACACCTGCACTGCCAGAAACCCAAGTAGAAGCAGAAGTTCAAAGAGATCCATCAATGGGACAAGAATCACTAGAAGAGTCATCATTAACTCAAGACCAAAGACATGAGCAACAAGAATCCTTTGTAAAGTCATCTTTGGGAACACCATCTCCGGAACAAAGACCTGAGAAAAAGGAATCCCCTAGGCAATCATCCTTGGGACTAATACCTCCAGAGCATCAACTTGAACAGCAAGAGTTACATATACAGTCATTCCTGGCACTACCATCCCAAGAGCAGCAACCTGAACAACAAGAGATATCTGTACAGTCATTCYTGGGCCTWCCATCCCCAGAGCAACAACTTGAACAACATGAGGTATCTGTACAGTCATCCTTGGAACCATCATCCTCAGAGCAACAACTTGAACAACAAGAGATGCTTGTACAGTCATCCTTGGGACCACCATCCCCAGAGCAACAACTTGAACAACATGAGGTATCTGTACAGTCATCCTTGGAACCATCATCCCCAGAGCAACAACTTGAACAAGAGTCTCCTGGAAAGTTATTCTTGGGACCATCATCCCCAGAGCAGCAACTTGAATGGCAAGAGATACCTGCATACTCATCTCTTGGACCACCATCTCCAGAACAACAATTTGAGCGAGAGTCCTCTAAAGAGTCATCCTTGGGACAGTTTTTAGAACAACCACCTGAGCAATGAGAATCTCCTAAATAGTCGTCTTTGAGAATACCATTCCAAGAATATCTACCCAAGCAAGGAGATCCCAATGACAGTCATCTTTGAGAAAACAATCTCAGAAACAGATGACTCTGGGGCAGCACATGAAACAAATACTATGATAACAAAATATAATGGAAAGAGAAACAGTCAGGAACTGGACAGGACCATAGGCAARTGAAAATAAAATTAGACAATTTATTTTCATATTATGCTGAGGTATGCCAGTAGGGTATTACAATTGTCAACCTCATATTTTGATGGTCGGACTTAAAGTTTAAAAGATGAGTAAGATTAAATTCATGTGAAATCCCTTTCTCTGTGTCATGATTAGAAAGGTGGGAGGGGACCGTATGTGTCTAGACATGGTGTATCTGGCTGTCTGGAGCAGACTTTCCCTTTTAGCAACATCAGCCCACACATCATGTCTCAGTAGTATTCACCAGATTGCATCTAGATCACATAACACACAGCTATCCATAGTTAATTCTCCCTACTTAAAGCATATTCCAGTACATATACACATATATTTATATTTAAAAATACAAATGTATTACATATACATATATGCCTTTTATGTGTCAGGAGTAGACAGTTGAATGTGGTGCTTAGAATGAATTCTCAAGTCAGATTGTTCTGCTTTGGCTTCTGCACTTGTTATGTGTTTGAACTAACTAGTGCCTAAACTAGCTAGTTCAAACATATAACATCCTAAACTGAGGCTAATGATACACCTGACTTGTAGGTTGTTGGAATAATGACTTATTAGAAAATACTTCACTCCAGACACACGGAAGATCCTAAACATGTAGTTGTCTGTTTTGTTAGTTCACTAGAGAAAACTAGCAGATGATTTTATCTAGATGTTAAGGTCATTAATACATTTGGCTCTTCTGGTGAACTAAGGGTTTTTTTCTTTTCTTTCTTCTTCTTTCTTTTTACTGTAGAATAAATAGATTATATATTTTTTTAATTCTTTTTTTATTGGATATATTCTTTATTTACATTTCATTTCCCTTTTCCTGGTTTCCCCGCCCCCCAAATGTCCCATATGTCTTTTTCCCTCCCCCTGTTCCCCTATTCACCCCTTCCCACTTCCCTGTTCTGGTATTCCCCTACACTGCTGCACTGGGCCTTTCCAGAACCAGGGTCCTCTCTTTCCTTCTTGTTGGACAGCATTTGGTAGGTGGATTGTGTCTATGGTGTTCCACGATTCTAGGCTAATATCCACTTATCAGTGAGTGCATGCCTTGGGTATTCTTTTGAGACTGGGTTACTTCACTCAGTATGATGCTCTCCAGCTCCATCCATTTGTCTAAGAATTTCATGAATTCATTGTTTCTAATGGCTGAATAGTACTCCATTGTGTATATATATACCACATTTTTTGTATCCATTCTTCCGTTGAGGGACACCTGGGTTCCCTCCAGTTTCTGGCTATTATAAATAAGGCTGCTATGATCATTGTGGAGCATGTGTCCTTATTGCATACTGGGGAATCTTCTGGATATATGCCCAGGAGTGGTATGGCTGGGTCCTCCGGAAGTATCGTGTCCAGTTTTCTGAGGAACCGCCAGACTGATTTCCAGAGATTATATTTTAAAAATAACCACACTTATTTATATGCACGTGGAAGCCAGAGGACAACTTGCTGGGATCACTTTTCTCCTTTCACCGTGTGGTTCCTGGCACTGAACTCAGGCCATTGGTCTTGGTGGCGAGCCTTTTTACTCACCTGAGCCATCTTTATGGCCTTGAAACCCAGCTTGTAGGCATGAAAGCCTACTTAAGGATAGTCAATCCTTCATCTGTATTAGTTATCATATAAGCTATTGCTTACAGTGTCCTGGTGTTAGACTCCATGCTAGGATATACCTACACGGGAAAGTTAGTAGCCAAGTGGAAGCCATCTTCATCCTATGGCTGTCTGGCTTTGGTTAATAGTTAAGATTTTGGTAAAGAGCTATTTTATCTGAGCTAGCTCAATTTCAGGACTGCTCTTGTTAGTGACAACTCTCTAGAGTTGTCCTGTGATGGACACTAGCATCAGCCTGAGGAAGGAAATAGATGAAGAAAATGACTGGGAATGCATGTGCCTCCACCATAGCTGACCACGTGGACCAGAGCCGTTCCCTTCCTTCAAGATGCTACATAGTTCTTGGTTGTCATTGTGCCTTAGGGTCATGGGTCTGGGATGGGGCTTGTGTGAAGTCCCATGTGTCATGGAGCTGGACATCTTGTTTTTCTTCAAGCTTTCATGCAATGCACACCACACACACATATACACCACACATAGACAGACACACACAGGTGCACACACACCATACACACACAACACACATACATACCACACACATACAGACAGACACACACAGATACATACATATCACACACACACACCACACACACAGATACACAACACACACAGATATATACATAAACACACATGCACAGACACATACACACCAGACACACATAGAGACATATACACACACAATAGACACACAGACACACCTCACACACAGACACACATAACAGATACACACACAGACACACACACACACATATCCTCCCCACCATTTTAATGTTTAGAAATATGACCCAAGAATGACAAAGAAGACCAAACCAAGTCTGAGCAGCTCTGCATCCACCGTGCCCTTCTCACAGAGAAAGGTTTAGGCAGTTCATGCTCTTACAGGCTGATAGTTCGGTAAGTATGCTCGTTAGGTTTGACTTATTTTCCATCTTCTTCCTCTCTTTCCCTGTTGTCCTCACCTTCCTAAGATTCTTATGTTACAGAGAGGTCACCTTCCTCACCCACAATGCATCTGGTGCAGCTTCGACTCTTTACAGTTAGGCATTTTTCTTCCCTTTCCCTTGTCACATGGCACTATGAAAGGAGCAGGGCTGAGAGGTGGACTGTACGTTCTGGTCACCTGCTGCTGCCTCAACAAGACACCCAAGCTAATCCGCTGGAAAGAGGAAAGAGTAGTTTGGCTCATGGTTTCAGAGAATTCAGTCTGTGATTCGATCCTGTTGCTTTGGTCCTATGATGTCATGGTGCATTATGGGGAGAGGGCATTTTGAGTGGTTGCTCACCTTATGAAACAGAGGAAGGAAGTGACGGGGGTTACAATACCCCTTCAAGGACACTGCAGTGCTCTCACTTTCTCCCGTCAGGTCATACCTCCTAAAGACTCCACCACCTGACAGGATGATGACCAAGCCTTTAAGATGGGGGACATTAACAAATCACAGTGTCCAAAAGGAAGAGACTATGGGAGGGCAATGGTTACATTCAAATATCCAACAATCATGTAAGGAAAAAAAAAGAAGCCAGAATGAGACAGGTAAATTAGTTTTAATAATATATTTTCTTAAACTCCACAGACCAAAATATTATTTGGATATGCATGCAGAATAAAAATATAGGTGATCTCCTCTGATCTAGACCTTCGACAATGGTATGGGTTTTACATTGATAGCACAACTCAGTTTAATTATGGTTGCATAGCATGCGACATTTTGTTAGATCAGCCCTCTGTGATTTTGGGTTGTGTCATGTTTGGGCATCCGCTGCAGGCTCCAAATGAGGTGGAGTTGAATGGCCGAGCCTGTCTTCACGAGGGTGAATGGTTTGCAGAGCATGCAGCACAGTGTCTCTGTCTTACCACGCATCGCCTGGAAGGGTCTCTGTTTTAGTCAAGATTCTCTGGGATAGTGGAACTTGCAGAATAAATATAGACAACAAAGGGGATTGATTAGATTGGGGTGCACGCTTTGTGCTTTGTAGCTCAACAGTTGTTGGTAGAGAGGCTGGAACCACCAGTAGTTGCTCAGTCCATATAGCTGGAAGTCTCAGCAGTTCCAATTTGGTGCTGAAGGCTTAAAAAGGAAGCCTGGAGAGCTCAGGTGTCCAGACCACTGGTGGAAGACTGAAGTAGGTGGTTCTGATGTCAGCAAAGGATGGATGACATCATCGTCGTCATCGTCGTCATCGTCATCATCATCATCATCACTAGCAGCAGCAGCAGCAGCAGCAGCACAACAGATTCACAGCCAGGGAGCAAAGGCTGGCAGGCAAAAGCAGTATTTCTGTCCCTCAGACCTCTTTATATGTAGACTCCAGACAGAAGGTGCCACCCGTTCTAGTGGAGGGTCTTTCCCCTTCAGTTAATTCTTGCAAGAAATATCCCCATAGATCTGCATGGAGATGTGTTTTTAGTTGGTGCCAGATTTAATTGAAATTTCAAATTGAAAACCAGATTAGTCTTCACAGGCCAGGTTTCTATTGGAGATGGCGAAGATCAGGGAAAGGGTGAGGACAGATGTTTTCCAATGAGGAAACCCTTCAGAAACATCTGGACTACTCCCCTGAAATCATGCACCAAGGAGGTGATGAGGCCAGGACAGAGGCTCATGGCCCCACATCACCTGGAACATGGGAGTAGAATCAGGTGACTTCCAGTGCCCTTTCCCACGCTGACACTATGGTGTAGGTGTTTATATCATCCTTGGTGCCGTGGTGCATATGAAATGTTAGAGCTAGCAGGAAGTCTTCCAAGCTCACTCACAGCAACTGCGAGTTTGGATTATGCCTTCTAATAGCATTGGTGTTTGGCTGCAGAAGTGACTAATGATAAAAGCATAAAACAAGTGGCCCGCCATCTAGATTACCTCCGCCAAGTCTCATATGGCTAAGTCCCAACAGTTATAAATAATAAAATAATGACGCCATTCTCCTCTGCTATCCAATATGGTGCGATAGGAAAATAAGCTGCTTCTCTTCCCCCAAGTCCCGGCTATGTTTGATGTTGTTTTCTTTCTCTTCAAAGTGTTTTTCTCAGTTGCTTCAACATGATGAGCTGTGTTTCTGTCAGTTCTACCCCAGCGCTCAGCAGAGAAAACATTCTTTAGTTCACTGATGGGTTGTTCCCATCGGGGTTCTTTAGTTCCCTTCGTTGGCTTTTCTGATTACGCAGAAGCTTGAATACAGTTAATATTTCATTTCCCTGACTACCAAACTCTGCACCTACCTGAGTGCAGATGCCTTTGAAGACTTTTGTGTTGGACCCCTGAGCCCTCCAAGGTTTGCTTAGGAAAGCAGGGATGAAGATGGTTTGAAGATGGTGCTCTAGCCAGGGATGTGCATTTCAATAAAGCAACTACCACTCTTGGGTTTGATTTAAATGATCTAACACATCGTTTGCTTATTAAAAAAACAACAACACTAGTGTCTCATCCATACCAAGTGCATATTTCTTCATGTGGTTCATCTGCAGTATTGACATCATTAAATGCTTGCTAGGTGTTGGGTTGGGATTGGGGACTCAGAACCCCTGGTCTGTGTAGAAGACTTATTTGTAGGATGAAGTATACTCAAGGACAGACATGTTTTGGGACCAGGGGGTTTAAGAGTAAAAACAACAATCTCCTATGGCTGTGCTATGCCAACAAACATAGATAAATAGATATGTGTCTTTCCATAATGCCAGAATTTGTTGAAAAAATTCTTAAGTTTCAACCYTTCCAATGTCTTCAGTTTACCAGGTAATTCCTCTCACCTTTGTAATCTGGCTGGGGCAAATGGAAGTTCTTTTACCACAGTCTTGGTTGATTTTTGTTTTATAAAAAAGTCCTCACTATGTAGCCTTACCATGCCTAGAACTCACTATGTAGACAAAGCTAGCCCCAAACTTCAGAGATCTGCACGGCTCTGCCTCCCAAGTACTTGTACAATCATCACCACCTCTAGCTTTTTATTCGAATCTTAATTACTAATATTAACTCTATTATCACTAAACACATAGTAAATCTTCTTAGCTACCTGCATATATTTGGTTTCCAGGAATACAAGTTAAAGAGATCTAGCCTGGAGTTTACAAGGATTCAGAAGTAGGCTGTTAGAGATGTAAACAGTCTGCATTAATAAGCCTCATTTTGAGAGGGAAGATGGAGGCAGCTGCATGGTTGAATGAATCCAACCCAGTGTAGATCAGAGAACAATCGGTTCAGGTCCAGATGGGCAGGCAAGTGGACATTCAGAAGCCGGCTGTGTCACCAATCAGGGACCAAGCCGAGCTGAAGCCCCAGTGACAGACAGACAGATGTCTTCTGTTTGCCAGCCCTTGGCACATCAACAAGTATCAGGTGATAGACTGGTATGGGGCCACTGTTGTCACAATGCTAAGTATCCACCACTGTATGAGGTTGAGACAAGGGAAGTGATATGTTATTGGGCCTAGTTTCCTTGATTTTTGCTTTTGTCTTTTTCTTTTCTTTTCTTTTCTTTTTTTTTTTGAGACAGGGTTTCTCTGTGTAACATCCCTGACATGCCTGGAACTCTCTTTGTAGACCAGGCTGGCCTAGAACTCACAGATACCCACCTGCCTCTGCCTTCCGAGTGCTGGGATTACAGGAGTGGGCCACGACGCTCAGCCCTTGATGTAACTTTAATAGTCCATGTGTTCCTACAGTTTCAATTTTCCAGATCCATTTATAGGGCAGCACCCTTCCTACTCCCAGGAACGGGTCGCCATTTTGCTCCATGTGGCTTGTGCTGGGCAGGAGGTGGTATCTGCGGTCTGAGGAGGTTGCAGTCATCCCCCTCCTTCAAACTATAAGAAAAAACCTGCGTGTGTGGTGGAGTCTCTTAGAGCAAGGTACAGCCTGGAAAACCACGGGTTCTGACATGGAGGAGTAGGCATAGCCTGCTCTCAACATCAGTAAAGCTAGTGTGGTTTGCTTAGCTCCACAGCATTTGAGAATTGATACACCTCGGCTTTCCAGGGGAGGGTGAACAGTTTATGTCACAGGTAGGCTCAGCTTCTGGGAGTGAGGAAGCCCTGGCTGTGAGCTGTTTTTCACACATCTCCCAGGTGTCTCCTTCTCCTGTCCCAATCTCTGCCTGAGTCTGGACTTGGTAAACTATTCCTCCCTCTTCCCCCTTACCTTCCATTCTGCCATTTCCTCCCCTCCTTTCAGTGTAGTCACTGAGAAAAGATGGAGACACTGAAATTTACTAGGCACCCACGGCTCGAGTTTGCTATAAGGCTGAGGGCAGAGATACTTTGCCTTCTCAGAAGTTGGATTTGATCCACATAGCTCTCATTTTCAGTGCAGGAGCAACCCACAGCTCTGCCTCTTATACTGTGAATGGAGGGAAGCTTTGTTCTGTATCCATGGAAACCCCACCAAAAACGTCTTTTGTGTTTAGGTTTCATTGAAGGTCAATCAAGTATAAAAGGTTTTGAAGACCTTACAAACCACACTGCTGAGTTAGTGAGCCTGAAGAAGGAAAGGAAAGCGACAGAGAGGGTATTCCTTTCAAATAATGGCATCTTCTTTTTCTCTGAAATTAAAACATCTTCAAAAAGGGCATGCTTATGGTGTAAATGGTTTGTAAAAGTAGAACATTTGAGACATAATCCTTCTGGCTTTGTCTCCCAGGGATGATAGGCATGATGTAATTCATTCAAGGAGAAGAAGGCTCAGATCTGACTGCAGGAGCTGTTTGTAAAGACAGTCTAGAGAGAGAACTTGCTGAGGCTTACTTACTCTCGGGAGTTGGATGCTCCATGGAGTTACTGGATATAGGGGTATTTCAGTATTGATAGTTTTATGTCAACTTGACATAAAGTCACCCAAAAGAAGGGAACATCAATGGAAAAAAATGCCACCATAAGACTGAGTTATAGGCATGTAGGGCATTTTCTTAATTACTGATTGATGGGGGAGTATCTAGCCCACTGTGGGCGGTGCCATTCCTGCGCTGGTGATCTTGGGTTCTATAAGAAAATAGGCTGAGTAAGCCATGAAGAGCAAGCCAATAAGCAGTACCCATCTGTGGCCTTTTCATCAGCTCCTGTCTCCAGGTTCCTCCCCTGTTTGAGTTCCTGCCCTGGCTTCCTTTAATGATGTACTACAAAGTGGAAGTATAAGTTAAATAAACTCTTTCCCTCCCAACTTGAATTTTGGTCATGGTGTTTCATCACAGCAATAGAAACCCTGACAGAGACAAGGTCTGAAAGACAACATGCCCTGATGGGAAAGGATAGAAACAGCTCTCCTATTTTCTAAATAGGTCTTATCCTGGGATTCTGATGGAATTGGCTACATGGTTCAGAGGTGGAGAAAGGAGATCTAGCCCAGGATTCTTAGGTTTGAATCTAGTTGGGCCAGCCTTAGGCTTTGCATAGAAATTGGGTGAGAAAGTTCTGCCTCAGAGGGCCATCCTGGCCAAGTGAGCTGATGGTGGTATTGAGACAAGTCTGGCCTATCTCGATTCTTTTGCCCACCTGTGTTGTGGTTATCAGCTCAGTGGCCACTTGTCTTCTGTCCTCCCATTTTATCCTCCCTGTGAGAATGTGAAAACCATAAATCACCAAGAGTATAGGGATGACAGTAAATCTCATCTGGGTCTGGTAGAGAGTACATGTCTTTCATGGCACAAAGAGGATGCTGTGGGGGTTAAAGACAGGGGGTGATTTTTCCAGACCATAAAGATAATTATCTGAAAGTTGAGGCAATTATAGTGCACAGGTCTCAGGCTTTCATTAGGATTAACTGAGGAAATCTATCCATGAGACAGGTCTGGAGATTCTAGAAGATGCTTGGGCATCACCTTCATACCTAGTTAGCATGGTGTCTGCCACTTCTTTGATCCTTTGTGTGATTAGACTTCTGGTGAAGGAATTGAACACAGGGCCCCAAGCAAGCCAGATGAATGGTCTGCCACCGAGATCGATCTTTAGCCAAAGGGCTACTATTCCCCCATTTTTATTTATTTAAAATTTACCTTTATGTGTACATGTGTGTCTCTGTGTTGGTATGTGCACCGTGTGTGTGTGTGTGTGTGTGTGTGTGTGTGTGTGTGTGTGTGCAGATACACTCAGAGGCCAGAAGATAGCATCTGATCCTTGGAACTAGAGTTCCCAATGGTTGTGAGTCATTGGATGTGGGTGCAGGAAAGTGAATTTTGGTTTCTACAAGGGCAGGAAGTGCTTCTAACAACGGTTGAGCCCTTGCTCCAGCCCCATGGTTACTATTCTTTACGAATTATTTTGAAATGAAAATTCTGATTGGTGTTTACAACTTTAGTTTTACCCATCCTTTCCACAGGATTCTAAGTTTTGTGAGCTTCTTTAGGTAAGGGTGGTTAAATGCAAGATTGTTTATGTTAGGGACTTCCTGCAAGATTTTGGGTCTATTAAAAGCCTGTCCCCAGCTGCTGTTTTGCTAGTCCATATGTTGAGAAATTTCTGTGGAGGCGTGTTATCGCATGCTTCCTAAGTCCTGCTTGACATTTTTATTGTCAACGATTATTGCTTCCGAAGAAATTATATGTATGCACACATGCAACACACCCACAAACGGTGTGGAGATTATTCGCACAAATTGCTTGAGATCTTCAGATTCGAGTCTTACCTTCTCTGATCTTAAGCTAATGATTTTTCAGTATTAGGCCTCCTTGCAAGTGGTGTGAAACCATCTGCACCCTCCTGACCCTTCAGAGGAAAATGTGAATAATGAGTTCTAAGAGTTGCATGGGATTGGCTCTCCTTCTGTGTTTCTGTGCTTGCCTTTAGCCTGCGAATACTCATTTCCACATTTGATTTGGCTTGTCTTACTTTTCTCATAAACATTCATGGGGRATGACAAATCTTGGGTTTGATGGGCTCATGACAATTGTGGTCAGTGAAGAATCACTCTGCTCCCCCTGACTGCACACACTCAGACTCAGCAGGGAGTCTTCTTGTTATCTTTAGGGCAACTGTGTAGAAGTGAGTGATAAATTAGCCCAGAGGCTGAGAGACGCCACTGGCTAATGATGCTGAAGGTGATCATGAGCCCCTCAGGGGAGAGCAGAGGCACCACAGAGAGCCCTGCTAGCCAGAGCAGGACTGCTTGATGATCTCTCCTGATGAGATGAGGGCAAGGAAGCCTCTTCAGGCAGGGCTCCCTTTAGAGAGAACAGAGCTCGTTTCTTGAGTGATAGGGGGTGTATGCCTGATCCCTTTTTCCTGGAATGTGTTACCTTACTAGGTCACCACCTCCAGAAAGGTCCTTGGTCCTTCCTTTCGCTGATGAAAAGCCACCCAACCCCCAAGGCTGGCGGAGACTGCACCTTATGGTCTATGCTGTTTTACAGTGTTTTCTCACAGGCTCTGTACCCAGCCCGCTCACTAGGAGGCTTTAGTCTGCTCCCCAGCTCCCCTAAATCATAAGCATTTAGTGAGGCAGATTTTATTTTATTTTATTTTATTTTTGGTCTTCTCCTTCCTCCAGATTTTAGGTGATTAGCTCACTTCCCAGGTATTAAAAGTACAGGTTCATTTTATAATTCATCCACGTAACATTTAAAACTTCTTGTTGGTGTTTAGTCATCATCCATAGTGAGGAATTTCACACAGGTAATCAAGGATGTCATGATCTTTGACCATGTTCAGTCCATGAGCTCTCTCTGCCCTCCACTGCTAGTCCCTTCCCCACAAATCTGTTTTCAAGTTGTACGGTGTGTATATGCATGTATATGCATGAAATCTAGTATCCACAGGAATGAAAACATGTAATATTTGTCTTTCTGAAAGATACTAGATTCCCTCCTTTTTTTTTTTTTTTGACAGTATTGCTGCCAACTTGCTTTGTAGCTCAGGCTAGCCTTGAACTCCTAGTCCTTTTGTTTCTATCTCCCATGTGCTAGAGTTGTAGGCAAGCACCACTGTGCTTCACTCTTGAAACTCGATAAATTAGTTCCAGGGMTTTCTGTATGCTAGACAAGTACTCTGCTGACTRAGGGTAAGAAAGTCTCTGCCATTGGTGTGAGGAAGATAGCAGCCAGGGCTCCCTTCAGAGAGAACAGAGCTCACTTCTTGAGTGATTGAGGSTGTWTGCCCGACTTCTTTTTTTCCTGGAATGTGTTACCTTGCTAGGTCATGGTAACTGTTGATGAGGTTTCCTTTCTACCGTCCTCTTTAGAGACAGGATCACAGCTGCAGAGAGGCTGCCAGCCCTCTGCGTGTCCCCGCCTCTTCCCTGTGTGACCTGGACAGGGCAGGTTGCACAGGATGAACTTGTTGATGTGCTTCTTCTTTCAGCATTCACATGTTCTGAAAAGACGATTAAGCCTTTTCAGAAGGGGCCGTCCATGTATCCAGAAGGCTGTCAGTAGATTGGTAGTAGATTCCTTCTGCGTACCCAGAAGACTGTCAGCAGAAGATCAACGGCAGCATTTATTTATTTATTTATTTATTTATTTATTTATTTATTTATTTATTTATTTTTGTTTAGTTTTTTTGAGACAGGGTTTCTCTGTGTAGCCCTGGCTGTCTTGGAACTCACTCTGTAGACCAGGTGGGCCTCAAACTCAGAAATCCACCTGCCTCTGCCTCCCGAGTACTGGGATTAAAGGCGTGCACCACCACTGCCTGGCGGCAGTGTGCATTTTTGGAAGCCCCAGTGTTACTTTTTTCTAGACTGCACGAGGGATGATTGTATATTAGGAAAAGGAATAGTGGAAAATGTGGGGAAACTGCTCCTTTGGAGCCTGACAGCAATTGCTGCCACTGGATTAATGCAACCCCTGGGACAATGAGCAGACCATGCGGGTGAGGCCTGCTGCCTGAGATTATTGCTTGCACACCCGATGCCATTCCTGTTGGCTTCAGCAAAGGGCGAAGCCATATATCTCACAGCAGAGCTTTGCCTAGTGTCTTGTTATTTTTGAAGCATGTTTAGTGTTAATTCTTTTGACCTAATTAGAGACAGTATCTCAGAAGAAACGACTATTTCTGTATGAAATACTACTGAATGAATGCAGACCACATGGAGGGAGGGTCAGTTCCTCAAAAGAGGCACTAGGTCATTTTGTTTGTTGCATGATAAAAGAAACATGAAAARAAAAGGTATGCAAACAGCAAGATCAGACTGATATAAGTAAAGCATATTGGACTTKATCTTTAAGAGTATTTATTTTTRTTTTTGTTATTTTTAATTGTGTATATGTCTGTGTGGGGGTGGACGCCAACAGATTCCCTTAGAGCTGAAGTTTGAATGGCCATAAGCTGGTGATGTGAATGCTGGTGAGAAAACTCAAGTCCTAAGAGCAATACACACTCTTAACTGTGAAGCCATCTCTCCACCCTCTAGACTTTACTCTGTGTCCAAATCTCTTAAGCYATGCAACACACCACAGTGCACTAAAATTATCTTCAGAAGCTTTTAAAACAGAGCACAAGTGCGTATTGTGTCTGGAAAARTGAGGATGGCCATCTCCAGGCAYGTTTAACCTGAGGMTCATGTGATACATGCGGCTGACCCAACACAAAATTCTATACTTACTTAAAACATCATGCGATTGTATTTAAAAGTTAAKGGGAGGGGCATSCTAGGGGGTTTCGAAGGGGAAAATGGGAAAGGGGATAACATTTGRAATGTAAATACATAWAATAGYCAATAAAAATTAATTATAAAAAATTAAAATTTAAAAATTATTAAAAWATATGGTTCTCAACTATGAACCTTGTAGATTATGTGTAATACATGTCAAGAGGTTGRACATACCTGGTAATAGATTTCTAGTGCCCAGAGATATTCCTTTTAGAATTTTTTTCTTTAGAAATTAGGTAAGTATGAATAACTCACAGTAAACATTTCTCCCCTTACTCTCTGAACTACATATGAAGGCAAATGGTTTAGATCTATATCTGAGCCCATGAAAATTCCAGCATGTCTAAAGACAACTACTCTGTCTTCACACTGTCCATAGCTCATGGGGGGGG
>BDUI01014164.1:10649-22224 GCA_002335545.1 Apodemus speciosus | reverse complement strand
ACACACACACACACACACACACACACACACACACACACACACACACACACACACTAGGGAGCTTGTTGTATGAGGTCATAAGGTCATAATGAGTAAGAGTAGGAGGCAGCTATCGGCAAGCCAGGAGGAAAAGCTTTGTCAGGAGCCCACCCTGTTTGCTCCTTGACCTTGAACTTTGGYGTCTAGAATTCTGAGAAAATAAATGGTCTTTGTTTTAGTTCTTTTGGTGATAAATACATCCCCCAAAGACTAATATTCTTAATGTGAAAGCTCGGGGTTTGCCCTGTTTAGGGTACATTTGATTGTTGAATTCATAGGTTTACAGCATTTGCCAAAAGAGTGGCTCTTCTTTGATTTTTTCAACAGGGTTTCTCTGTGTAGAATTGGCTGTTCTGGAACTCACTGTGTTGACTGGCTGGGCTCAAACTCACAGAGATTCTCCTGTCTCTGCCTTTCCAGTGCTGGGATTAAGGGAGTATACCAGGGCTACAGCCACCACCACACCACCATCACAAACACTACCACCTACCACCACCACCATCACAACCACCACCACCACCACCTCTACCACCCACCACTACCACTGCTATCACCCCCTTCCATCACCATCACCGCTATCACCACCATCACCCCCCACCATCACCATCACCATCACCATCACCACCATCACTATTATCACCACCACCAACCTTTTGTCTGCTTTGTGGTTGTAGCAGAATATATCTTCTCTACAAGTCTTATGCTGTGCTAGGCTCTTATTTTATTGTCCTTTAGCARGAGCAATTTTTTATTGACTTTTATTGATACTCAGTGGCATTTTGCTGGCCTCCTTAGTAAAAAGTCCACACAGAGGAGGTAAATCCCAACAACTCCAAACCAAACATCCCCATGTGGCTCTTGGAATCTCAAGACCCTAAATCATAAGGTTGAGAGTCTTCTTAGGTTTGTTCTGGGTCTAGTGCCTGTAAGGGTGTACAACTTTGGCTCAGGATAGCTATGAATGTGGCCAACACAAATTTGTAAATTTACCTAAAACATTATGAAATTGTGTGTGTGTGTGTGTGTGTGTGTGTGTGTGTGTGTGTATTTCAGTGGAGTGCTGCAATGTCAAAGGTCAGCCTGACTGAATCTGTGATTGTACCCGGTAGGTCAACTTGGAGTAAAACAAACAAACAAAAGCCCTCAATTTCACTTTCCTGAAAATGGAAGCACCTATAATTGTAATGATGKTTAATGTATTTCCGCATAGATTCTGGCTTTCACCTGTTAGACACAAAATCCACACAGCTTTTCCTATACATCACCCAAGTGAAGAAAGCCCCAGAGACCTGGGTCAAGCTGCCTGTGGCAGCAGATTGGCATTCTCAGCCTCCTCAAGGGACTTGCTGACAAACATGCTACAAAGCAGCCAGGGCTGCCTTTCTACTGCTGCATTTAAATCTTTGCCTTTTGCATAGTTTTATATGTTAAGCACCTTGTTAACATACTGCTCAAAACTCATTTCTTTGGGAATTAAAATCTTTCTATGGACATTAACTGGAGAAAAAGCAGAAGCGAGCACTATAAAATCTGTACGCTTTATAACCAAGTGCCGACTAATTACTCCAGTGGCTGGGAATGCTTGCTCATCCTAACCGGTGTTGTGCTCTTCTTCAGAGGGAACAAAACCTTTGCTAAGAAATGTTCCTCTTCTTGCCTCATTAGAGAAAATTAAATGTTTCCTTATCTGAGTTTTTCTGTAGGAATCACAATTATTAAGCAAGAGAATTTACTCATGAGATTGAATATCCTAGCCTCAGTCAATGAATAGTTCTTGAAATGGTAAATGCCCTCTATATAGGTACATGTTGTATAGGTACCTCTCTGGGGCTGATGGCACCAGCAGGGAATCCCACAGGAGATCATTTGACTCAATAACTCCTTTGTTCCTTCCTTCCTTTCCTCCTTCCTTCCTTCCTCCTTCCCTCTTTCCTTCCTTCCTTCCTCCATCCCTCCCTCCCTTCCTTTATCCCTCCCTCCCTCCCTCCCTCCCTTCTTCCCTTCGTCCCTCCCTCCTCTCCCTACCTCTCTTTCCAGGCAGTGTCTCATGCAGCCTAGGTGGACCCCTGTATCCATTTCCCCTTTCTGAAACTACAGGAGAAAACCACCATAATCTCAGATCAATCTCTCTCTCTAATCCCTAATCTTTTTCAGTGTGGGATGGTCCAGGCCATGCTCAGTTTTCTTACCCCTTACAGTTCTCATCCTAGGAGATCCTATTCCATTACCCACACCTTTATTTTAATCCTGGCCTATCTATCATTCCTTTCCCTTCCAAGCTTGTTTCAGAAATCCAGCATGACTGCTTATATAAACATGAGTACAAAGACTTAGAGCTATTAATGAGGCTTTGGTAAGGTATTTGTATTAACAATGGAAAAACAGACAGGATCTCTGGTCTTCCAAGGAGAATGTCTTTTTCCCTAATGCTATAGCATTGTTACTTATTTTTTTTAACTTAACATGTTAGAAGTATGAGTGATAAGCCTGAATGCACCCCTGTGCTGCACTGTGTGCCTGTTGCCTGAGGGAGCCAGAAGAGGGTGTCAGATCCCCTGGAATGGAGTTACAGGTGGTTGTGAGTTCCCATTTAGGACTTGAACCTGGGTCCTCTGGGAAAGCGGCCAGTGCTTTTACTCAACTTACCACTGAGCCCTGGTGTAACACTGGTTTTTAAGAAAGGTTTTGCCAATATGTAGGCATATTAGTATATGTCAATTAACTTTAAACAGTTTTAAAATGTATCTATAATCTCCCTATATAATCTTTTTATTTTTATTTCCTTTTATATTTTTACAATCTCTTTGAGGTAGGGGTGGGAAGACAAATGGAAGAAATAGATAGACCCAATTTGAAATGGAATACAAATGGCAGAAGAAAACCCAATCAAACAGGTGAAAACACACAATAGTATGCTTAAATCCAAAGCTTCGGAAAATTCTGGAATTCAGTCCACCTGGTTTAGTATCCAAAGAGCAGCTTGGTGAATCCTGGGTATTGTAATGAAATTAGCTAAAGCTATACACCATGAATTGATATTTGTTGTAAAATTAGTGGACTCTTCAGTTTGATAGTGGCAGAGAGCTAATTACAAAGCCCAAAACCATATAGGGAAATGAGACTTGGGCATGTCATGGTTTAAATCAGGGCTCTGTCCTGCTCCCCCTTGACGTTTTTGTATGCAGCACTTGCATCTCTCAAGAATAGAAACTCTCAGCTTTCCCCCATAGTAATCCTAGGCCTGGGTATTGCCTCTGCTTGAGACTGCCAAGGAGAATCCTCAGCTCCGGGCCAATCAGCTCAGGACCAAGTTCCCACTTGATGACTGACTTCTGATGTGAATTTAGTTTCATTTAAATCTAGACTTCTGTAGGTCTTTTACCTCAAAGAAAAACTGAAAGGACATTACAGGGAAAGGGTTAAAGCATTCAGAATGGTGTAATCATTACTAAAGAGAATGCAGAATAGAGTCCGAAAGAATCAGTCCAGTGGATGCTGGTGCTGCCCTGGCTTACTGTGGCTTCCACTTCTTATAACTATGTTTCCTATGGAAAAATGGATGTCCTGTTGCTTGCAGCTGACTTACAAATGACCTGTGGAAATGCAGTCCATGCACCAGCACGCACTTCCTTCTAATACCTCGCAGACACATTGTTGGATTTTAATGACTTGGAGTCACTTTGATGAGCTTAGTCTGCCTCCTTTGGTCAGGTACCCAGGTGTCTTCTGACAGCATCAAGTCACACAGCAGGTCTGGTCAGATGGCCAAGGGCTGAGGTCAACTGTGATAAGTACAGATGATCTGGAGATGATCAGGTCTCATTCAAGTCTCTTCTGTGCAAAGGTGGGGAGATCAGAAACATGCCCTCACCGAGAGTAATTTAATTATGAAGGGCAGTGATGCAAAGTGGGAGATTCCGGAAGGCAAGCAGCTTTCAACCAATGGATTTGGACAAGGCTTTTATCTATTTAATTGGTTTGGTTTGGGGGGAAGGTGGGGTTTCAGTTTCAATGAGCCTAGGCTAACCCTGAGCTCACTGTAGCTGAAACTGATCTTTCTGCCTCCACAGCCAGAATTTTGGGGTTACAAGCATGAACCACAGTACCATGTTCAGGTAATTCTCCTTAGAAAAGAGCCCTCAAAGGAGAGTACCCCAGGTCTGTCAAAGCAGCATGGTCTGTACCCACCACCTTTGTTGTTTGTGCTTTTGTGATGTACAGAACTCATGACAATGTTACTAAAAAAAATTTCAATTTCTTGGAGATTACTAATTCATTCATTCAGAATACAACTGCACAGGATTTTGAAAGATGAATTCAGCTAGCCCATTGGCCCTGCTAGGGTGTGTGTATCCTCTGAAACTTACATTGAGATATAATTCCCATTTGTGGGTGGGATGAGGTGAGACTGTGAGGCAGTGGTGGTGATGACTCCATTTAGAGATTGATGACCGCTGGACTCAGGGGCAGCAACAGTAGAGGCTTTGTTACAAGTGAGCACCGTGGCTTGCTCATTCCGCCTCCCATGGTGCTCCGTGGAATGTTCTGATGGAGCTGGGAAGCCCTCGACATACCAGGTGCTGTTGTGCTCTTGCACTTCCAGAATCATGACCTGGAACAGTAACCATTAAAAAACAAACCTGTCTGTGGTATTTATTCACAGAAAGAGAACATGGTGTGTGAGAAGCCCTAAAATTCAGGCTTAAGGATGCTCTTTGACCTCTTTTAGTTACAAAGGTAGATGGCAGTAGCTTTACAACTGCTAAGTCTGACTTCAGAGACAGAAAAGAGAGTTAGCATTTTGTTGTGACAAAATACATGAGGTAAAGAACTTAAAAAACAAAACACTTGTCTATCTATCTATCTATCTATCTATCTATCTATCTATNTCTATCTATCTATCATCTATCTATCTATCTATCTATCTATCTATCTATCTATCTATCTATCTATCTATCTATCTATCTGTGGACATGTATCTAGTACATTCTCCCTCTCCATTCCTTCCCTCCCTCTCCTCTCCTACCTCTTCCTCTCCCTCTCCCTTCCCCCACCCATTCTCTGTATGGAGGCCAGGGGATGATGTGAGGTGTCTTTCACAGTCATTCTATCTTTTGAGACAGTGTCTCTCCCTAAACTTGGTATTAACTGACTAACTGTGGTGGGTAGCCAGTAAATTTTGGGAAATTGTCTCTCTGTTCTCTCCCCAACACTAGCTAGAAGGAGCTAGGGACCCAATATGCCCTTCAAAGATGTGGTCTGCTCATAAGTTTTAGCTCATAAGGTTCCATGACCTCTTAGCACCACAGCTGGTGGCCAAGCCTGTAACACGTGAGCCTTTGGATTATGTTTCAAATCCCAGTCCTAATTTATATCCTGACCCTGAGTCTGTGGCCTGAATAATCTCAGCGGAAATCTCAGGGAGTGTTCTGGACATCCTGATAGCTCAATAATTTTCCTTAGTATTCAGCCTTCTTTACAGCCAGTGCTGCTGGGATTGATGAACAGGAGAGCAGAATCAGAGAATAGCAGTGCTTCTGAATGGAAGGAGGAGGGCAGGGATTGCAGATTGGTGACAGTCATTATTTCTAGGACTGAAATCATCCAGAAGAACTCTCCTTATTTTATAAATAGATTTTCTTTTCTTTTCTCTTTTTCTTTCTTTCCTTCTTTCTTACCTTCCTTCCTTCTTTCTTTCTTTTATCTTTCCTTTCTTTCTTTCTTTCTTTCTTTTCTTTCTGTTTTCTTTTCTTTCTGTTTTCTTTTCTTTTTCTTTTTTGGTTTTTTGAGACAGGGTTTCTCTGTATAGCCCTGGCTCTCCTGGAACTCATTCTGTCGACCAGGCTGGTCTTGAACTCAGAAAGCTGCCTGCCTCTGCCTCCCAAGTGCTGGGATTAAAGGCATGCACCACCACTGCCCAGCTTATAAATAGATTGTCAAATGTTTATTTGAACTGTCAGAATGTAGTAATCTGAGCAGAGATTTTCTTAATCCCAAAATTATAACAGGAGACCCAGGAACATGTCCTTCTGGTTCTGAAGAATAAGATTTGGACAGACACTGGGATTATAGCTGACTTCTATCACAGTTAGGAATCTAGCTGGTGTCTGGGCAGTACAGAACCTTAGGTCTTGGGTGTTCCTATATAGTAGTAGACTAGTGAGGGAGGATTGAGAGACATGAGGGTTGAGCTGAGAAACCTCTTTAGTGGCAGCTAACTGGGTGATTCACAGGGGAACTTTTGTTGAATCTGTTGGTTGAGGGGTGAGAAGGGACAGTAAGACAACTGTCACCCCAGTTGAGCCTCTGTGTTTTCAAAGAACTGCTTACTGTTCATAGAGTATGGGGCTCCAGTAGCTATCTGAAACATTCTTGCTTAGAGCTGAGGTACAGATGTCATGGACTCTAGAGTACCCTGGTGGTGGTTGGAGCATCAGTGGGGACGGAGGCTCTTACAAGAGAAACGTTGGACTCTGAAGTCTAAAGCTAGCAGGCAGCACAGCAGGGCCTGGCAGAAGAGATTTTCTTGCGACCATGCTTGAGAGTCCTTTTGGGAAAAACATGGCAGGGCAGTGTTCGAAACTGAACACATGAGGATGAAGGTCAAGCTTACCTATTCATAGTTTATTGTGAATAGTCCCTACTTTTATCTACTTTATGACTTTTTCATTTACTATTTGTGACTACTATATGACTTTTACAGTAAATACTAAAAAAGTTCATACTCACCCCTGAACATTACTTTTTAGGTGCCCATAGAAATGAAATCATAGAACCCTTGAAAACTGAAGAATAAATAGCAAAGTAGGTAACAAGGGATGATTAAACTAAGTGCTATGTCTTTGTGGGTGCAGGTCCCATTGTGACTGCACAGTAGTGACCTACAAAGCCAGGCCTATAGTATCTTAAGAGATCCACAGCACAGTAGATCCAGCATCCTTCTCCACTCCTCCACCTGGCACTTTATGCTCTAGTCTCATGATCAGACTCTTTGAAGTTGTTAGGTATCCGGTTCTCAGCAGAGTGTATTTCCTTGTCAGTGATGTGTTAAGGAAGTGCTCTCAGAGATGCCAGGAGCAACTGGCAGAGGCACCCTGGGCACAGGAGGAAGCTGAGCAGTGGCAGCACCTTCTCCAGGTAAAGGTTTCAACCATGGGGAGTCAGAAGTGTAAACCCCATTTCAGAGATGTCTCCACCTATGGTAGGGATGCTGGGCCATCCTTTTCAGAGAACTGGCTCACAGGAGCGAATAGCCACCCAATGACCAGGCAGAGTTGCCTCCAAAGACCAGAGCTACCTGCTAGACATTGAATGTTAGGGAAAGGTGACTCCCAATTGTCTTCCAAGTCACCCTTAGCCACTGTATATTTAAGAAGCCTCTCCTAGATGGTGTCCCGATAGGCCTACACAATGAGAGCTAGGAGAAAATGTCCCCTTGTCATGATGTCATTGTCAATTCCTAGGAGTCACCTACTGAGTATTTGTTGAATGAGTGAACAAAAATGAAGGAATGTGAGCCCATCACTGAACATGTGCTTATGGACCAGTGACTTTTGTTCTCATGGACCAGTGACTTTTGTTCTCTTCTATAATGTGAGCTGTCAGTTTAAAGAAAATCCCTCAACATATGATTATTGAATGACTATGGGACAGATTTAGAGAACTCAGTGACATTACAGTGGGTGGAGTTTTCTCTACGAGTCATAACTTGGGGAAGGGATGGTCCTCCAGGTCGCTGACTTTCCTGCATCAGGTTTGTAGGCTCCAGAAGAGGGCTAGACTATGACTGGCAGGCTCTTTTGCTAAGGTGGGATTAGTTATCAGTTCATAGCCAATGTTCCTGGAGACCTTTCCTCGGTCCCACACTGTTGTCCAGCTGATTCCTGAAAGGACAGAGACAAGGATGGAAGGAGTCGCCTGGAGAGGTCAGTCTGAACACATGAGGATAGCGATGGGGGCATTGCTACGTGGAATGCTTCTGTTAGGGAGTCTGGGAATAGGTGGGAGTAGAGAGGGGAAAAGGAATCACAGACAGCCATAAAACTGAGTACTTCCTGGAGATAGGAATGAGCATGAGCGGAGCGAAGCCAGACTTACTCTGGGATGAACTGAATCTGAAATGCTGCAATAGACATCTGGAAATTAGAGTAAGAGCTTATAAATGAAGCACAGCCATGAGGGACAGATTCATCGTTTTGKTTTTTGTTTGTTTGTTTGTTTGTTTGTTTTTCATGGAAGACATGGTTTAATCATAGCAATACATCACTGCCTGCCTGCAACCTGGGTGTAGTGTCACACCTTTAAACCTGTCCATATGAGAAGCAGAGRCAAGATTAASAGCTTGGCATCAACCTAGGTCACACATCCTAAAGACAGACCCCAGGCACAAGACACATCTGTCTCAAACCTGTGTGCAAGACTGAACAGATACTGAGGCATGTTTGTGAATTTGGKGRACCAGCCTGGACTCTACAAAGAGTCTCTATCCCTAACCATAAAATTACATCTGGGAATGTAGCAGTGTAAAGTATGCGACTTTCAAGCATGTACACAGCCCTGGGTTCAATGTCCAGCACTGTATGAGGTGGTACACTTTAGCACTTAAGAAATGAAAGCCCAAGGATCAATCAAGGCCATTAACAATTCAGCCAAGGAGAGATGGGCGGAGGGTCGTGGGAGCCATGGTCTTCCTGGGGAGGGACTACTGGCAGTGGATGACCGCCGGAGCATGGGGAACCATCAGAGGGAAGCTTAGTCGCTGTCCAGCTGCCTGTACACCTGACCCCCGTGAATGCACTGCATTCATGTCTATGAGTGGCCCTGGAGGTGGGATTGGTGGAGCTACACGTGCAATAAGACAGGGATGATGAGTGTGAGGAGTGGGAAATGTCAAGTAATACATTTTTAAAAAATTAAAATATTCACCAGGCAATGGTGGCGCATGCCTTTAATCCCAGCACTTAAGAGGCAGAGGCAGGCCGATTTTTGAGATCAAGGCTAGTCTGGTCTATAGAGTGAGTTCCAGGACAGCCAGGGCTACACAGAGAAACCCTGTCTTGAAAAAAAACAAACAACAAATTAAAATATTCAAGGTCAGCCTGTGTTGCAAGAGACCCTGTCTTGAATATATAGAAACAATGAGGTATCCACCAGTAATAGCATCTGTTCATAACGTGCATCTTGGACAATGGAATCTCAGCATTAAAAAGAAACATCAATCAAGGACATGGATATTTCTCACATGCATATTGCTAAGTAAAAGCCAATCTGAAAGGTAGCATACTATGTGATTCCAAATGTATGGCACTCTAGACACTTGTCAATATCCACAGATTGTTTAACACAAGCAATGAACTCTACACTATAGTCAATAATATATCATTACTGGCTAGGCAGTGTGTTACAGGCATATAAATCCCAACACTTAGAAAAACCATCACATGTTTCTGGTCTATCTAGGAATTCCAGGCCAGCTAGAGTTACTACTTGATAAAAATCAAGAGAAAAAAAAACATAAAAAGTACTTTCTGCTTTCCTGATTTGAAACTGCTGCTCAACCGCCCCCTCCCCCCAAATCTATGAGGAAAAAAAAGTATTGCAAAACAAACCCACTAAAACAGTATCATTTCTCAGATAGCTAAGCATTTAGCAAGTCTAGCACAAGACCATGAGGAGATGTCAAAGACTTTAAGATTCAGCAGGGTGTTTGTTATTAGAGTGA
Source organism: Apodemus speciosus (assembly GCA_002335545.1). Taxonomy (NCBI): domain Eukaryota; kingdom Metazoa; phylum Chordata; class Mammalia; order Rodentia; family Muridae; genus Apodemus; species Apodemus speciosus. The sequence continues at coordinate 12,464 of BDUI01014164.1, read as the reverse complement.
TGGATGCTGATTTGTCTCCACTCTGTTGGGAGACAGGAGGARGGGCTTCTGAAGACTGACATCCAGTTTTTTTGTCCATTATAGAGATCACAGAATGTTTTCCTTTGCTTCTTCCATTCCCTTTAGATCAGAGTAAATACCTTGATCTTGTCTATGGTGGCATATTTGGGGGTAGGGAAATTTTCTTTGTAAGGCTTCTAGTTTTAAAGTTCCTCATCATCATCTTGTTGCTGTGAACACATTCAGGACATAGCAAATTATCTTCCACTCCTGGTTCTGGGATAATCAGGCTGGTAACAGGAAGAGAAAATTCAACCTTCGGGCACTGTCTGGAACCCAGGTCTGACCAGCNAAAAAAAACATAAAAAGTACTTTCTGCTTTCCTGATTTGAAACTGCTGCTCAACCGCCCCCTCCCCCCAAATCTATGAGGAAAAAAAAGTATTGCAAAACAAACCCACTAAAACAGTATCATTTCTCAGATAGCTAAGCATTTAGCAAGTCTAGCACAAGACCATGAGGAGATGTCAAAGACTTTAAGATTCAGCAGGGTGTTTGTTATTAGAGTGATGGATGCTGATTTGTCTCCACTCTGTTGGGAGACAGGAGGARGGGCTTCTGAAGACTGACATCCAGTTTTTTTGTCCATTATAGAGATCACAGAATGTTTTCCTTTGCTTCTTCCATTCCCTTTAGATCAGAGTAAATACCTTGATCTTGTCTATGGTGGCATATTTGGGGGTAGGGAAATTTTCTTTGTAAGGCTTCTAGTTTTAAAGTTCCTCATCATCATCTTGTTGCTGTGAACACATTCAGGACATAGCAAATTATCTTCCACTCCTGGTTCTGGGATAATCAGGCTGGTAACAGGAAGAGAAAATTCAACCTTCGGGCACTGTCTGGAACCCAGGTCTGACCAGCGTGAAACTGCAGGGGAAACCATCCTTTCTTATCCGCAGGGAGCTGCCTGCCATGGACAACACACCATCTGAATCCAGTGGTTTGTGGCAGAAAGGTCTCTACATTAAAGAGAAGAGGACGCCGATTTGCAGACACTGACTGGCCAGCTCTCATGGCAATCTTTCCCCAGGCTGCAGATGTGGACCCCTGCGGTGAAGTTAGAATTTCCGGTACACTACTCTCCTGCTTCCTGCTTTGGCAGCTGCTTGGAAGCTTGATTCCTCTGAAGACTATCTTGGGTTTCCTGGAACCCGCCTTCATTTTGGCCTCATGAGATGTGTTGGGAATATAACATTCTTGTTTAGAATATGAGTGTCTCTGAAGTCTCAAATAAACCTCAACTTTTTGGTCATCCATACTCAAGTTATGATAACGACACCACTCCCTTAGAGTGTTCTGGGACACATCGTTAATAGGCAGGATGGGCAGAGGAYAGGTGCCTGGTATGGTTCTTGTTGGGTGTTTGATCCCCTCATACCTCACCACAGAATGGGCTGGTGGTCTGTGGTCTATGGTTGAAGAAACATTTGATTCCAGAAGATAGTGGCTCCTCAGTAAATGGGATCAGCATTAAAACCGKACTTTCTTCATCCAAGTCTTCCTCAGATYGGYTCTTGTTGTAAGTCTCCAGGCCGAAGTATGACATTYTCAGGCAGGCTAGTGTTTGCCTTAGCAGGCATGATGGTCTGGCTTCAACCCCCATCACCTTGTAARCCAGGTGTGCTGGGGGCCACTTGTAGTAGCAGTTTGAAGCACTGCTATCTCAGGGCTGGGCAGGTCAAAGTATGAAGTTCAAAATCATACTCAGCTATGAATCCACATTCCACATCAGCGTGGGCCAAATATAACAGGAGAG
>BDUI01014162.1:32045-47342 GCA_002335545.1 Apodemus speciosus | reverse complement strand
GAAATCATCAAACTCAGGGCTGAAATCAATCAAGTTGAAACAAAGAGAACCATACAAAGAATCAACAAAACCAGGAGCTGGCTCTTTGAGAAAATCAACAAGATAAATAATCCCTTAGCCAGAGACACTATCCAAATTAAAAAATAATTAGAAATGAAAAGGAAGATATAACAACAGAAACTGAGGAAATTAAAAAAAAAATCATGAGATCCTACTACAAAATCCTATTCTGAACAAAACTGGAGAATCTGGAGGAAATGGACAATTTCCTCAACAGATCCCAAATACCAAAATTAAATGAGGATCAAATAGATCATCTAAACAGTCCCATAACCCCCAAAGAAATAGAAGGGGTCATAGAAAGTCTTCTAATCCAAAAAGTACAGGACCAGTCAGTTTTAGTGCAGAATTCTATCAGACCTTCAAAGAAGATCTAAAATAACAATACCCTTCAAACTCTTCCCCAAAATAGAAATAGAAGGAACAGTAACCAACTCATTCTAAGAAGCCACAATTATGCTGATATCAAAACCACACAATGATCCACCTAAGAAAGAGAACTTCAGACCAATTTCCCTTATGAACATGGATGCCAAAATACTCAATAAAATTCTTGCCAAACGAATCCAAGAACACTTTAGGGCAATGAGCTAAGTTTGAACACAGACTTAGACACAGGCTAAAGATTGAAAGATCTCTGTCATTATTTTCTTACTATTTATTAAACATTGCTTTGTTTCTCTTCATCACTCTGTGCTTTAATATGTGCTCTAATCTTACTTTGTAACTCCCTGTGCTTTATTAACCACTTTATTCTTAACTCTTCCTGTTCTGTGCTTTAATAATTTGCATTTTCTGGATATGAACACATGTTGTTAGCAGTGGGGAACTAAGTAGAGGATTTATTGCTAGAGCTCCTTTTGCTGATGAGGTAGTAAGGGGCCCTTCACTGGCCAGGTGAGACATTCAGAGCCCATTATCTCCTGTTAGAACAGAGAGAAGAGAGAAGGAAAGAAAGACGTCCCTCACACACACACAAACACACACACAAACACACACACACACACACACACACACACACACACACGGTGAAGCAGAAGTGCCTACACCACATTTCTTTACTGCAATAAGCTTTTTCTAACGTTTAGACAAAAAGTTCTCTATGTAAGAGTGTTGTGGATAGTCCTGGTGCTGTTTGTATTTTGATGCTAATTCAGCTTCTCCAAGAGGGTCTACCTGGGATGAGGAGTGACCAGGACTTCATTTAACCCTTCTAATAAATAAAGAAACCAATCACTGGGCTGGTAGGTGGGATTTCTGTGTTGGAGAGATGAAGAGAAGAGGTGGGAGAGAGATACAGGCTTTTGGACAGGGACAGAGGGAGGACAAGATGTAGCTACAAGTGGCCCCCATTTTAAATGGCCAGAGGATTTAGATTTAACGTGGCTTATAAGATTAGGATAGTAGCATTTGTGCCCAGTGACTGAGAAACCGTTGATTCTGAACTAAGTCTATGTGGTGCTTTCCTTTACATGGTGGCTCAACTGTGTTCCAGAKAGAAAGGTACAGCATCAAAGTGTGGGTTTACAAGAAGTGCACACCAATAGACCTTCAGAATTTTAAAGCATAGGTTTGGTGTGGTAGCAACCCACCAATAGGAACTTAGCCAGCTGGGTGGAGACATTTCAGAGCTCTGAGTCAAAGAATCTCCACAAGATGAGAACAGGCCAGCAATGTCTGCCAATGCCTGGCTGGCAAACACATAGGGGCCTGAAGGTGTAAGGTGAATTGAACTTTTAAATATTWCCTGAAACATAAGAGAGAATTACTTCAGAGATAAAATGTTGCATAAAGACAGAATTATAGACAGATATTAATGAGTTCAAAGCAATTTTTCATTCGGTATGCTCATTATAAATTCAAAACAACAGTTTTTATGTGGYCTTACTTTATCATAGTGCACAACTATGGCTTCGTCCTTGGAACTGAACTAGAAGAAATGTTTTTCCCTGATCATAAATTTGTCCCAACCCTAGTTCTCTTAGTAGTRTAATTGGGAAAGCTCATCATATTCCTTATTATGCAACACTTACTCACTATGAGGAGGTGGCACATTCTTTTCTTGATTCCAATTTTATTATGTCTTTACAGAAAAACAATTAAATCCATTTCTTAACATTCTTTTCCTAAAATTATTTGAGCCAATAAGGAGTTCTATAAAATTATTGTTTCTTCCAAACAGTATTAATTCATGAAATTTTATCTTTATTTCGATCTACAAGAAAATTGTTCAATAGGGTAGGCTAAAGCCCAGGCATCCTTAGGCTATGTAGTAGTCACATAAAAGGCATATCAGCTGCCAGAAGCAATCCTAAAATAAAGTCTCTCGGGACCTTGCCTCCCAGAGCTAGTCCGGCTTAGGCTGTGCAAAAAGGTGGGCCACATCACTTCCTAGCCTTATCCCCTCCTAGATGGCTCCTGACACTTGGGAAACAAAGACAGAGACAGGTAGATTTCTTGTGGCTTTGAGGCCAGCCTGATCTACAGAGCAAGTCAAAGTCAGCCTGGGCTACACAGAGAAACCCTGTTTCAAGAAGTAATAACAAACATATGTCATTGTAAAGAAGGATATTTTGACTCCATAAAATCTTGTTTGGGATTATCAAAATGAAAATGGCTATATGCTCAATGATAGCAGTGATATATATTGCCCTTCCTATTTAAGAGAGATCAAAATGGAGCAGAAAAATTGGATCCATCTATACTTAATAATGGCATCAAACTGCTAATATGCATTAATAACAAAAATACGTTGTGAGGAGAGAGAGGGGTTTTGCATGTGTCAACAGAAAAATGAAAAAGGGCTTTGGATTCCATCCAAAAATTAACAATAAGATTAGATAGAGGGAGACCTCCTGATGAGGTTGGCTGGATACTGAAAGGAGAAAATAAAGGACAAAATGAACCAGTAGTGTCTTAAGCTAAGCCCTGTACTGAAACAACTCTGAAACTGACTGGGGGACATATATGTTTCCAGCCAGAACTTTAGCTTACATCGCCAGTAAATCCTGGTGACTACAGAATTCTTCTTTTAAAGATTTTTTTTTTTTTATTTTAAGTATATGAGTACACTGGTGCTGTTTTCAGACACACCAGAGTARGGCATAGGATCACATTAGAGTTGGATGTGAGCCATCATATGGTTGCTGGGAATTGAACTCAGGGCCTCTGGAAGAGTAACCCATGCTCTTAATCACTGAGCTACCTCTCCAGCCCGACTGCAGAATTCTTATGACTTATTGTTACATACAATCCCTTGGGATGGCAGGAATGGAGACTTACATTATACTTTGGTTATATAATCAAACTAGCTCAATGAGAGAGGCAGAGGTCTTCTTGCTCAGATGGAGAGTGGAAAGTCATCTTCGACTAAACTCTGCACCTTGCACATTCCATACAGAACTAGGGATACTACTTGTAGGAAATTTTGTTTCAGAAACTGACAAGTAAGGAAGAAGACCTCACAAGATCCGACCCCGTGGATGCTCGCACAGCTTATACTGCTTCAGAGACCTTCCATGCCATTCTTCAGGAATCTTACTTCCCGAGGGGCTTCAGGAAGCTGCTGACAGTAGACAATTCCAATTTGTCCAGCCTTACCTACTGATGCAGTTAGGATTTCACTTAAGCCTGAACTTTCAGATCACCAAGAGACTGGGCTACAAATGCTACAGCTAGCATTCTTAGGATTATCCATTTCCCTAATTTTGTGGGTCCTCTTAGTGACAGAACTTTATTTTTTGACTCCCTTTGAAAAAGGTTGAGGAGTTAACAGATACTCCTGGACTTTGAGTTTTATTTTCCCTGCTGATGAGATGCCTCTTGGGTCCCTCACTACCAGTAGTGATCTTCCTCCCAGTTTCTAGCCCAGATGTTTTCCAGCTTAAGAATTGAATCACACTTGAGATCCCATAAGTGACTACCCATAATGTTTTTCCTTTGTGTTTCCCACTATTGGTACTAGGACCTCTGAAACCTGTGACGTCACATAGGTGACAGTGTGACCTGTACACCTTTTGCCAAGGCAACAGTCACCATATTCCCAGAATCCATTGGGCTCACCTTTACCTGTGACCATGTCACCATCTGTGCATATAAGAGGAGTACCCCCCCCCACACACACACACTCTTCCTCTCTTCACTTTCCGCTGCCACCTTTGCACTTTCCCCTCTCAGTAAACCACACATGGAACTGTTTGACCTGATACAGTATTTCTGGAGCTCCCGATGCCCACCAATCCCAACACCCACTAAGAGGATAGCTTTCATGGTTAAAGAAGGTGTTGGCCTAGCCTGACATGGCTGTGTCCTGAGAAGCCCTGCCAGAGCCTTACAGATACAGTCAGATGCTCACAGCCAACCATTGGACTGAGTGATGGGCCCCCAATGGAGTAGTTAGAGAAAGGACTGAAGGAGCTGAAGGGGTTTCTAACACCATAGAAAGTACAACATCAACCAATCAGACCCTCCAGAGCTCTCAGGAACTAAACCACAAACCAAAGAGTAAACATGGAGGGACTCATGGCTCCAGCTACGTATGTAGAAGAGGATGGCCTTGTAGGACATCAAAGGGAGGAGAGGTCCTTGGTCCTGTGAAGGCTCAGTAGATGTCCCAGCATAGGGGAATGTGGGGAAGGTGAGAGTGGTGTGGGTGGAGGAACACCCTCATAAAAGCAGGGAGAGGGAGGATGGGACCAGGTTTCCTGGAGGTGGGAAATGGGAGAGGGAATAACATTTGAAATGTAAATAAAGGAAATATCCAATAAAAAAAGAGAAGGCTTGGACAATATATATGATTAGTTTGTTTCTAGTTCTGGTTATGATTTTAGAAGTTAACTACATGACAGTAAGCTCTACTTTTCTTGGAATAATGATATATGTAATTTAAAAGCCATGTCCAATTAGTTATTGGTTTTCTGCCAAATGTGTGATTCCAATTTTTCTAGCTTATCCATTGGATCATCCTGTCACCCAGAAACATTTACATAAACCCTTTGCTGGAAGCCATTTCACTGTCATTAAATGCCCTGTGCAATGTACTCCTTTTTACTCTGGGCTTCACACCTATGTTAATATATCTCCTTTTGCTGTTCTGGACAATGAATGGTTCACTAGGTGCCCTTACTGATTTTTCTTTTTATGGTATTTATTGTGCTAACTGTGTTATAACCAATTATATTAATCAATCATTTGCTCCTGGTAATTTTTTGCTTGTTAGGTAACCTCCTTATGTTCCTTTGACAGCAAACATGTCTCAGCCATGATTTATTTGATGACCCTGGCATTTATACTATGCAGACTGTGATAAACCCTCTGTCTTGGCCCAAATGCTTTACTGCTGTTATCATATTGGGAGTTACAGGCTTGATCTTCTGATGTTCCTTCCAGTAAGAAGTTGATCCATCTGGTCCACACAGCAGAATATTAACAAACTTTCTAAAAAGGTTTCTATTTTTATTTTTACATAAGCAAAGAATGATAAAGGCACTTCATGTAGAATAATGTTTTAGTGGAAAATATGAATGGGAACTCAAATTTAAAATATTAAGGTTAAAATATTTAGGGTTGAAAATGTGGTTGCTCCTTTTCTCAATTCTGTTCAATCTTATGTTTCTAATATGTATTTCTTGTCTTTTCTGATTGATCTCAAAATTGCTGTCAGTCTGGTTCTCAATTGTTTCCATTCTCTTTCCAGTGCTCATTTGCCAAGTAAGCTTGGGTCCCCATGCTGTGACTCACGATGTCCTATACCTTTCCTTAAAACATAAAAAACAAACAAACAAACAAAAAACAAAACAAAACAAAAAAAGCGGGGAGATGACAGTGGCCATGCAATGTCTTCAAGGAATGACATACAAGTGCCTGGCTGATGGGACTCCACATAGCAAGACTCATGGAAACCCTTGCCACTTAGTTAGGCCTGTGGGTGAGTTTTGGCGGCCTCTCTGTTTACTAACTAGATTATGAGTGCTACCAGATCTTCTTCACTATGCTGTTTATACTCATAGTTTATTCCCACTTGATTTGTTTTTGTCAGTCATAGGCAAGGAAAGGATCATGCAGACTTAAAGCCCGTGGATGATTTCATGGTTTTCTCAAACCTCTTTTGAAGCGCAAATCCCCTTCTCTTCCCTCTTCCTCTATTGATTCTCCGTGTTACCATTAATCCTGGGTATTGTGGGGGCACATAATCATTTCCCTGGAGAAACAGCTACAGACATACTGAGGAAGCATGCAATAGTTTTAGAGAGCAGTAGATCCTGCTTGCATAACTGTCCTGGGGAAGCTGCGTCTGATCAACAGAGGCTTAAACATTGCTTGTTGGAAAGATGGTATCTGGATTTGATGGGTGCATATCAGGAAAGTTTGCTGGGTACTATGAGCTCATCCCTGTCTGCAATTTAAAAAGAATTGTCGACACATGGGTGCATTTTGATGACTGTGGGAAAAAGTAACTTTTTCTTGTAATTTTAAAAATAGAAGGGGATGAAGTTATACTCACAAGTGGTTAATCTGTCTCTCACATTGTATAACTCAGATGACAATAGGATTCCACATGATAAACTACCAGGGCCTGGAGTTTCAGTTGCATCTTGCTGTATACTTCTTTCCATATATGCAGCTCCCAGAAGGGTCATCCCTTGCCATTTTCCCTCCCACATTGGGCCATCTATAAGGTCAGCAGTTTCCATACCACCGAACTGTCAGTGCACATGACCCCCAATCGCTGCCCCCTGCCTCTTCTATACTCACAGCTTAGACAGAATAAAGAGTCAAGCTGCAGAGCTTGCCAATTAACCAACACCCACAACACTACCAAGCATCCAGGCTCTGGACCGCGAGTTAACAGACATGTACCAGGCATGCACTCAGGCCAGCACTGGTGACTCTTAACTGCAGACCTCAAGGACCCACAATTGGCCAAATAGAGCGCACTGGCTGACACTGGACCACTTAGCTGGCTTCTTTCCCACCCTTACCCTGACCCTCCCCTGTCCACTGCCCTTGCTGTCCCCCAGGAGGGCAGAGATGGCAGTGTCAAGAGCAGCCTTGGCAGCACAGAACTGTGTGCTTGGGAAATCTGCAAGCCAGAGGGGCTGGACAAGAGCTGCTTTTCCTGCAGCAGCAGCATCAGAGCCTGAGCCCATGCCACAAAAGGCTGGGTGGCAGCTTTAACTGCTGGAGGGCTAGTATTGCGGGGGGGGGGGAGGGGGAAGGGAGGGGAGAGAGGCAGGGAGAGAGGGAGGGAGCATGCTCACAATGAGTTTTGCAAGAAGAGTCACTAAACTTTCATTTTGCTTCAAAACAAACACATTTATTGGAAACAGAACCAGGAACCGGGTGAACTAGCTTCAAAAGTAACATGAACTGACACCAGGTCTAATGACCAGAGCAGTGGGGACATCCCACTTCAGTCCAGCTGAAGCTTCAGGACAGGCTGAGCTTGTCAAAGAGGTACTCGGCCAAGCTGTGCTCCGGTGCCCCCATCTGGCGCAGGTTGGTCAGGTAGCCGCCCATCTGCTTGAGGACACGGACCTGCTCGTCCAGAAAATGTTGCTCCAGGAAGCAGCAGAGGTGGGCATCACCCTTTCCCTTGGCCAGCTCGTGCAGGTTGAGCAGGCTCTGGTTGATGGTCATCTCCATGCAGAAGGAGCATTCCATGGCCCGGAGGCCCCCCTGCCAATTGCTGCGGTCTGGTTTCGAGATGCTGGGCAGAACAGCATGGCCGCCACGCTTATTCTGCAGGAACACGAACATCTCCACACTGGCCTTGCAGTCGTGTGACTTGCTCAGGAAGAAACGCTTGAAATTCCCCAGGGCCACGTCATCCCGGTCAAAGTAGAAGGCCATAGACAGGTACACATAGGAAGCATGGAGCAGCAGGCGGATATGGGTGTTGACCGCATCCTCACAGCAGCGGTCATAGTTCTGTCTCACCTGTGAGGGCGCTTCGGCCATGGCAGCTGCTCGAACACAAACACAGTCTCAGCAGTACCTGTTCCTGCTCAGAGGGGCAGAGCGGGCTCAAAGGGCAAGGGCCGGCTGTCTCGGAGTCCCTCCAAAGAGAGGAAGTGTCCCAGTGGGGCAGCAAGCAGAGGCCTCAGGCGGCTCTGAGGCAGCCCCCACATGCGCGTGGATGCGTGCCTGCCTGCGCGCCTGCGCACCTGTGTGCCTGCCTGCGTGCGTGCGTGCGTGAGTGCGTGGGTGCATGTGTGCGTGCCTGCCCGCCCACCAGCGGGCATACTGGCAATGATGGTTGGCGCCTGATGATGACATCATTTCAGCACAGGGGCTTAGAGAGGGGAGGGGCCGGGTCAGGAGTGCTGCTGTGGTCCATGGCAGTGTCCACTGCTGGGCCCTGACTGGCCTACACCACATACTTTAAACGACTGTATGGATAATCTGCAATGTTTTAGACTAAATCCTCTGGATGCTTTACAACGCTGGTTCTCTGATTAACCCCAAAATGTTACTGCTTTCAACTTCCTGCTCTTTACTTTCTTTAGAAACATTTAGAATCAGAATGCCTCACTGGAATGACCTCAACTACTATTCACTTGACCCTGTGAGAACAGGGTCAAGGGTCAGGTTGAAAGGTCATCAGGGCTCAGTTCTGTCAGTAGACCAGGCAACCATGTGATGACTTCTGCATTCATCCATAGAAACTTCAAAATACAAGACTTTAAAATTCATTTTTCTAGAGTACAGTAATAGTTGCCATTCTTGTTGTAGTGGTTGTAGTGTTGTAGTGAGTCCATGAGAGTATATTGGATCTTTTGTAGTGGTTGTAGTGTTGTAGTGTTGTTGTGAGTCCATGAACGTATACTGGATCTTTTGGAACTGGCATTACAGATAATTGTGAGTTGTCTGGTGTGGGTTAATGGCAATCCAAGTCTGGCCTACTTCAAAGGCATTTAGTGCTATTAACCACTGAGCCATCTTTCTACCCTCATGTATTGCTTTTTAAGGTTGTGTGCACTTGTCTTATGTCTATAAAAAGAGTGTAATCTTGAGGGCTATGAAATTTAGTTATGATAATTGACTCACTAAGTTAGGTATGTCAAGCTTTTTAATTTTTACAGAACTTTTCCTTTGGGGGTTCTTAGTGAAGCTTGATGTCTAATTGTCTCATTTTAAGCTTATAAGATTCATATTGTATGACATCATATATATATGATACAATTATACCACATGATTATATTACATATAATCATATATGTGATGTGTAAATATATATCACATAATATATATGATTATATACAATATAATCTTATTCTACAAATAATAGGATTAAAGTATGTTATGTTGCATAAAGATCCCTAAAATTTTTTGATGAATTGGACACATGTCAAATAAAGTCTTGTGGTGTTGTTTTGTATTTTATTGTGAAAGATTCAATAGTTGGTGAAGTTGACTTTGTACTAGTTCATGGAAATAGCATAGTATTGTGTGTACCATGTATCGGTGTGGCTTATTAAAAAAAAAAAGAGTTATTTACATCCTTCTGTCAAATTTAAACCCTTAATCTCTATGACTTCAATTCTGTGGTTACTGAGAAATATGGGAAGTACTTGAACAGAGAGAGTATGAAGGAGTTGAAGCTTTATTTTAGGTAAGATCAATGTAAACAGAAGAAAACATGGTACAAAGGCATAATATGTAAGAATCAAACTATACAAGGAATTGGCAACTGAGTATGCTTCATAAATGCCACAAGCCAGGCTTTCATGGTAGGATGAACATACTACAGGCATTTTTACTAGCAATTTACCCTTAAAATCAACATCTCTGTGATTTGGTTCAGGTGAACCAACCATTGTTGAATATTCTGGAAGCAGCTGTCCTATGAAAAGAGCATGGGAGGTGTTTGGTGACAGGAAACAACATGATCAATGTATATTGTGAAAAAAAATATTTTCTACATAAAAGTATATGTAATATACAAAAGGAAACTGCTACCCCTTTCTATTCAACCTAAACAGCCCTCAAGACTGGGGAGATATTTACTGCTCCTTCTTGCCAGGCCAAATATTCTTGGAGTTGGAGGTCTTATTTCAAGAGGAATGTCCTCAAGTATGTCAGGCAAAATCAGGACTGAGTGAACACCCCATGCTATTTTGGTGAACTCTTTGGTGAGGAAGAATTTTCCACTGGTGCACAGCAGGTGACACAGCCAGCAGGATATTATGAATAGGTCTGCCACTGTGCAACCCAAACTTGGGACAGGATTAATCCACTCCCAGATTAACAGGACCCCACCTCCTCCCTTCTCTCTCTCCTCAAAAGCCCAGAGAATCCTTATCTGATTTTATTCTCAGAACTATAATAAGCCTAGAAAGAAAAATCCCCAACCCCACAGCCAGAGGTTTCCTTCTTAAAACTACTGTAAGGAAAATCAGGACTTCTAAATCCATACTAGCCTGCCAAGGTTTCAAAGAGAAGCACCACGATAGGTGGATTGTGGCAAGCCAAGATATAGGAACAGCATCACACCAGATTACATTCACGGCTCAGGCATTTGTGGCAGCAGTAAAACCAGAAGCAATTTGCTTCAAATGTGGAGATTTGGAGGAATGAATGCGCCAAAACATCCTCCCCATAACAGATCCTAATCCCCCTAAGAAAATTTGTCCATCATTGAAGGAAAGGTTTCCATTGGGAAAGATTTTGTAACTCTGTATTTGATAAGGATGGTATGCCACTGGAGCCTTTAAACTTCATAGGTGGCAGCGCTCAGCCAGGACAGTACGAGGGACATCTACTCCCATAGAAGCCTTATGGGTGTCCAGCATCTCAGAAGGCTCCTGCCCGAAATTAACCATCACAAAAGATCATGAGTCACTTAAGCGCCTTATTGATACTGGAGCAGACAAGACAATTAATTTAAAGACAACATGAGATCCCACATGACTGGCAACTGATCCCTGGGCCACTGCTCCTAGGCATAGGGGGTTCCTCTCACGCATTCATCATCAAATAGGCCTACAGGTGGTAGGACTCTGATGGAGCTGCCAGTCTCATACACCCCCTGGTAACTCAAGTAGCCACCAATCTTCTAGGGAGAAATATATCAGAAGCCCGGGATGTAGTGCTTACCACACAACCAGAAATAGACCACATCAAGATACAGCACATTACCCATAACGTTATACCCAAGGAGACCCAAAAACCCTCCCCAAAATCACCCCTAATTCTAGTGGCCATTGTTAAATTTGATATCTTTGCCTTGATTGGCTCTTCAAAGAAGCCATCTGAGTCCCAGAGTGACCTCTATTAAGAGAGAAGCTTAAAGCCCTCATACAGCTGGTAGAAGAACAGCTTCTGCTACAAAACAACCACCCCTCCCGCAGTTCACAGAACACCCCTGTGTTTACTATAAAAGGGAGCTTAGTGGGATGGAGACTATTACAAGATTCGAGGGAAATTAACAAAACCATGTGAGTCTGAGTGTCTTTGCAAAGAGGGCCGCCCTACATCTCAGCCATCCCTGTCCATGTCTCCCAATTAGCAATAGGCATAAAAGGCTGGTTTTTTTTCCCCCATCTCTCTCCACCCGAGACTGTGAACACTTTGCCTTCTCAGTAACCCCCATTAACCAATCTGGCCCAGCCTCAAGATGTGAATGGACAATCCTCCTGCAAGTAATGGCTCAACCACTGTCAGGTGGCTGTAGCCACTGCATTAAAACCTTATTAAGATAAAATTAAATCCTTATTAATATATACCATATATGGATGACAACTTAATTTGGGGAGATTCTTCCACCCCCTCCCTCCCAAGTTAAAGACCAGCTAATACCTTCCCTACTACCCTCAGATTCAAAATAGTCCCTCATAAAATTCAACTTGTTCTGTGCCTTGCACTTTTAGGTATAGAGATCTCCCTTTCCTCAATATGTCCCCTGAAACTGAACTTTCCCTCAAAAATTAACTCTCAACTCCCTCCAGAGCTTTTTTTGGCAAACTTTATTGGACTCAATCCTGGATACCCCTTCCCACAAGCACCTTTTAACCCCTCTTTAACCTCCTAAAAGAAGATAAAAGGCCCTCCTCCTTATGAATAATAGCCCCTGAAGCAATCCAAGTTCTAAATTCTGTCAATGCAGCCCTAAAAGATATGGCTCTTGCTAGGTATGATCCAGCAATACCCATACAGATCCTTAACTTTAATTCCTTTCCAAAACTGATGGGAGCCCTTTACCACCCTGAGGGGTACTGGAATGGCTCCACACCCCCAACGGGTGGTACACCCTGAGTTTAAATGAGGTCCATACACTCGCTATTATGATTTAAAATGGCAGGGACAGAGAGCCCTGCAAACCCTGGGGAAAGAACCTGACATTCTTGTCACCTCTCTGATATTCGATGGCCAATCAAAAAATCACTCCTGCTTTGCTATCATCTTAATAGGATTCCCAGGACAAAGTGATAATCATTATCCTAAAAAATAAAAGGCCTCTGCCCTCCCTTTGTTGTGATGGCTGCCCCCCAAACTATTTTCAAAAAAAAAAAAAGCCCACAGTGGGAGAGCCCTCAATATTTATCGATGGGCTGCAGCAATAATATATTACTTCCCTGAAGATGAACCCCCTATTCCCTGATTCAGAGAGCTGCCCCATCACCACTGAACAACAGACCGATTCCATTTGCACATACACTATCCCCAGCCCTTTCCTCTGCTTTCCTTACCCAAACACAGGTGAATGTCTCTAGGATGTCTCCACATATGGATGCTGTAGACATTGGAGCTGCAAAATGGAACCCATTAGCTGAGGTGGCACCATGCTTGTCAACCTTAAAACTCATTTTCATCTTTCCACCATCCACCCATATGATAAACATTGGTGAACTGGAGTCATGGGTAAACTTTACCCTAATGCTATGCCAAATACCCCATAGCTGACCTATGTGTCTCCCATGAGCTTATTCCTGCCTCTAAATCAGTCTTCATCTATGTTAATATTCTTGAACAGGAAAATCAATCTCAGAAGGAAATCCAAGATAACCACTCCTGGCTACAATACATCCAATATGCAGCTGACCTCTTTCTCTTAACTACCCAACTGCTCCCAATGCTTTTACTGTGCTTCTCTCTCCTGGCCATTATTAGCAACCATTCCCATTAACATTTCCCCTCATGAGCTCCATGGAGCTGTACCCACAGGGAAAGCACAAGACAGTTCTCTCTTCAACTAACATGCCTCCTTTGCCTTGGACGGCCCTCCTTTAAACCCCATCTTACATGTGCCTATGACATCACTATCGCCAAGTCAGTATATATTAACCCTTCTGCTCTCCTCTGGTATGAAGGCACCATAAGTGCCCGTATTAAACCCACTTCCCATGGCTCCTGGACACCCATGATACTTGTTCACCAGGTTTATCTCTAAGAACCTGAAGAACTTACCTTGCAGATGGGAGGAAGCTGAAAGTAGAAAAAGATCTTCATTCATCTGCTCATTGGATTGGGCCTCACTGTCTCACTGGGTGCAACAGGAAACACTCGAGCAGCTCTTTTCCAAACACAACATCTGGCCAACAACTTTCAGAACAAGCTTGGACAGGCAACGGCCTCCACTGCAGACAACCTTGAGTCTCTTCCATGCCAGATAACCTTCCTAGCAGGAGTTGTTCTCCTAAACCAGAGGGCCCTGGACTTATGACTGCTGAACAGAGAAGGGGGAGGAATGTTGCCTCTATGTCAATGAAGCTGGGTTGGCAGAACAAGATGTACAGATGGTCAACGAGCTCTGGGGGAACCTCTGTGCATGCAAGCTCCCTACACCCCTACCACTTGGTACTCTAACCACTTGATAGCTTGGCTTCTTCCCCCTCCTTGGCCTTATACTAGCCATTGGAGCCTTGCTTCTTTTGCCACCCTGCCTCATCCAATTTCTAAAACAGCGCATGATTAACATTGCAAAGATCATTATTAATCCGGTATTGGTTTAATATCAAACTGTTCCCAACATAGGAGACAATTATTCTGACAACAACTCTCCTTTATAAAAAGAAAAGAGGGAGTTGTTGTGTGATGGACCATGAAAGAAAACCTGGTAAGATCTCAGTAGGGCTTGAAGCCCCAGAGACCCCAAGGCAAGGTAGGAATTTTGCCTGCTCACAACACCAGTCCCATCATGTAGCCGCAGTCCCCCATAGAGGGGCAGTACCCACAAGTCCCTTCTCCTGTAGATGAGTCATCTCATGCCAAGACAATAGGAAGTACCTGCTGTCAGACTTAACTTAACCCAACCTAAAACTTCATATAAGATCCTGTCCCGAAGGAAGAAAGGTATGTTAAAATTATTACATCATCTGAGAGCATCTGTCACAAGACTTGTAACACTGCCTGGGAAGAGAATGCTCTCCGAAAGTTTTCTCCACCAGATGCTCCCCCTTACTTCACTTACCAGCCAGCTCAGCCAGCTTGATGCAGCACAGCCAGTATTGCTTCTCAGAGCAGCAGCAGCACCAGAACAGTGATGGTGGCAGTTCCCCTACCTGCTCATTCCTTTTTCCCCTATGCCTGAACCCTCCTGCTAGGCCAAGCTGGAGGTCTCCACATAGAGCCTCTGGTACACAGAGAAAAAACAAAATAAACATTGATTAGACTTAAATGTAAGTGTTAAACCAAACTTAAATCATGACATCGTTACTAGATAAGAAAAGAAACTAAATGAAAATAAAGGAAAAGAAAAGCATACCGGCAGACAACTATTTAAAATTCAAATAACAACTAAATTATTGGATTTGACATCAAAAGTACAGGCTAAATGCAAAGAAAGGCAAGCAAGCACATTCATCATAACCCTCTCTGCACAAAAGGAGCAAAAGAGTAAAAGGTGCTAAAGGGGATTGCACTGAATAACTGCAAACTCTGTGTGTGTTAGAGGTTTATTCTTGACAATAACAATATGTTATCAGTATATGCATGCAAATAGAATAAAAGAAAATGTGCATTTCTTTGAAGATGTGCTTCACAGATAACAGGCAAATTGACCTAGTAAACATTAAAGTGTATCTAACATTGAATTTACTATTAGGGGAGAATAAAGGCTGTGACATGCAAGAAAGTAAAATAGCTACCCATCATTTTATGTATACAGTTCAAGATTGGTTGATAACAAATGATTTCTATGATCATTTTATTTCTATTTAAATTTATAGGAAACTATGCACATCTCCTTTTCTTCAGTACAATTATAGTATTTTGAGATTCATCCATTTTGCAAAATGA
>BDUI01014162.1:18158-31030 GCA_002335545.1 Apodemus speciosus | reverse complement strand
TCTCTCTCTCTCTCTCTCTCTCTCTCTCTCTCTCTCTCTCTCTCTCTCTCTCTCTCTCTCTCTCTCTCTCTCTCTCTCTTTGGCTTTTTCAACATCTGGGATGTAGTGCTCCCTGGTAGATATCTGGTAGCTCTGGCAACTCCAACATCTGGGAGTCTTCAGCACAATCCATGATATACTTTCACAGATTTATGCAATGGCTTCTCAGGGCCTCCATGTAGCGATTCTGTCTCATATGCCTGGCCTGCGAAGGTTTGCTTAAATGTGGAGAAAGATTTTACAACCCTTTTACTCCTATATTTTTCATGATGCTAATGCCATAAACATAGGATTGATGCTGCCAAGTTCTGTTGCCTGCTTGGGATGGAACTTAGCCCCTCCTTGTGTTATAGCTGTATAAGCTTTGATTTATTGGTGCTTTTTTCTCTTGACTCCATTTTGTGTCTGCTTAGACAGTTCTCAGCCTTCTACTTCAACATGTGTCTGCCTTGGCAACACATTTGGGATTTTAATGTCCCTGACTGAGCATGTTTAAAGCAAAATAATGCATATAAAAATGACGTAAGATAAAAATGACTGAAAAGGGTATAAATCAAAATTGTCATATTGTGCCTGAAATAACTGTTTTGCTGAAACAAATGTTACTGTATTCTGACTCTTATCTAACCATGTTGCAATTATAGATTTTGTGTTTTAAAATGCTATACCCTTGAGATTTAGCACAAAAAGACTCTGATGCATTAACCTGGTTTTGGTCTGTGGCCAAAATGAAAGGATTCATATAATCTTGACAACTTAATCGGTGTTGTGGTCTGTATCTTTCTTGAATGAATTATTTCAGTTTTGTAGGCTCCAAAGAGTTAATTCCATGCACACAAGACTCAGGCTCACTGTAGACCTTCTCAGATAGTGTGAGGGTTATCCCATGCCTCCCAATGAGCCTGGATATGTCTGGAATGACCACTGAGACCCCAGACAGCATAATGGACAAAGTCCTAACACTCTTAGGAAATATATCTACATACACTGAATTTGGTTCTGATTGAGAAAGACAAGCCTCTAGAGGAGATTTAGTAGTACCTAAGAAGTTCACAGCTCTGAGGTCAGAAGTCTTGGCAACCTCCTTAGAGTTGAGGAGGCTAATGTCCTTTGAGGGGCCTTACTAAGTTTTGGTTAGGAAAGACCTGATGAAAACCCTTTCTTTGTCCTCCTGTGCTAAGTTGGGATGGCAATAGCAGAGGACATGGTTTCCTGATTCTACTTCTCACAGGAGATCTGGTTTCAGTTTTGGGCCAGAGGAATGACTGGACAACTGTATGAGTAATAGAATGTTCTTCCCAGTTATCGTGTGATTTTTGTTATTCGTGTCTCTGTCTTGCTTTATCTCTTCCATGTTGTCAGTGGTGAAAGGAGAGCTGGTCTGTTTTCCAAGCTCATGTTGACTGAGGGGCAACTGAAAGCCAACCTAAAGCACACACCTCACCCTTTAGGTAGAAAGCCATACCCAGTGCTACGTGACAATTCTAGTAAATTCTGTCTTCTGACTCATTCGGCTTTTACCTGTAGACTCCAAAGCTGCCTTTCTCTTTTCCTTCCCAGGTTGTGTGCATGTCAGTCTTTCCTCTTATTTAGCTGCTTGACAACCATTTCTTTCTCTGCTTCTTTCCTCCCTGCCCCTCAGACCATCACTTCAAACCTTCTTATCCCTAGCATATTTCCCACTTAAGATTTCGCCCAGAGCTCAAACTTTGTCAGCTCTCATCTCCCTTCTGCCAAAGGCTCCCCTGGACCTTAGAGAGCAAGCTGTAAAAATTTTGTCAGCCGAACCCTGCAAGAAGTCCCAACCAGGACAGCACAGCCTGTGGCACAAGGCAAGTGGTGGCTCCAGGAGCCATGGAGCAAGAGCTGCACAATGATAAAAATATGAAGATGGTGGTGAGGTGTTTGTGACTCCATATACAGGGTTAATAATACATTACTTAGAAATGTTCTTAAAGGCTTTATTTTCTGACGGAGACCTAGCCAGGTGCTTCTCTCAAAAGTTTGAACTTATATTCCTAGATGACATTTTACAACATTATACATTTCAGAAATCAGTATAGAACTGCCTGAGGTGCTGTTGGAACTTAGTACTCACAGTCTCCCTTGACCTTTGACTTCTTTCTCCTAAAGCGTATAATACAAAATAAAGTTGCTAAGGAGACCAGCTGACATTCATATAAAGCATTTTTATATTAACTATAATAAATGACATTACCAAAAGCATGGTGTTTTGAATTTTATTTCATTCATAAAACATTTCCACAATAGTTGAATAATCTGCTTAAAAATTTACTCAAAATCTATGCTTTGTTTACCTTTATAGAGCCTTACTCAAAATCTATGCTTTGTTTACCTTTATAGAGCCTTACATATGCAGATGCTTGCAGCCAACCATCAGACTGAGAACCAAGACCCCAATGGAGGACTTAGAGAAAGGACCCAAGGAGCTGAAGGGATTTACAGCCCCATTAGAAGAACAACAATATCAACCAGCCAGATGCCCCGGAGCTCCCAGGGACTAAACCACCAACCAAGGAGTACACATGGAGGACCCATGGCTCCAGCTGTATATGTAGCAGAGGATGGCCTTGTCAGGCATCAATTGGAGGAGAGACCCTAGGTCCTGTGAAGGCTCGATGCCCCAATGTAGGAGAATGCCAGGGCAGGGAGGTGGGAGTGGATGGGTGGGTGGGGGATCACCCTCATAGAAGCACAGGGAGAGGGAGGGGATAGTGGGTTTTCAGAGGGGAGTCTGGGAAGGGAGTTAACATTTGAAATGTAAATAATTAAAATAACCAATACAAATTTTAAAAAATATATGTGTATATATATATATATATATATATATATATATAATATGGGTCAATTGGTTCAGAATCACCCAGGTGTTATGACAATAAACACTTAGCCCAACCTAGGCAACACAACTTTTGTATTTAGTGGATCTCTCCACCAGATGGCATTAGCTATTTCTGGTTCAGGCTTAAACTTAACTCAAACCAACTCTGGCCAAGAGAATTTCATAAATTCATCTCCTACACATTCCTACATTCCATCCACATCTCAACAAATGTTCCTGCCAACAACAGGAGTCACTATGATGTACACCTATATGATGAATGGGAGGGAGGGAAAGAGAAGCAGAATAGTTTGAGCACTATGAAGAGAAGCAGAACTGGAGAGGTGAGGGTGAAGATGAATAGCCTGATGTGATGTAAGGAGCCTGCCCTGCCACCTGAGGTCATGGTGAAATCTCAGCAGGTGCTATTGACTGAGGGCAATATCTGGGTCTGTGCCCATGTAGCAACAGGTGTCTGTGACAATGTCCCTGGCTCATATTACCAAAAATACCAAGTGAATGTCCCTGTCTGGCATCCTAGGACCACAATACTGTTGTCCAAGGGCTATACAGAGCTGGCTTCTCCCCACACTGGTTGCAACACTTGGAAGGACTGCTCCCACTCCTTGCCACTTGAAGCACTCAGTAGAGCTGGTCCTGGTGGCAGAAGCATGGTTGAGCTTGCCCCAGAATCATGAGAGCAGGAGAGCAGCCACTGCCCCTTGCCACATGCAGCACTGGATGAGCTAGGCAGAGCAGTGCTAGAGAGTTAGACCTGGTGGTATAAGTATGGAAGATCTGGTAAGCTGACCGACTCAGCTACTACCCAGGTCAAGATCCAGAGTTTTGAGTTGGCCCACTCCAACATCTAACCTATGTTGGATCTGCTGGAGGGCATGAAGTGGCCTATCCTGTACATGCAAAGCTGTGTGGTCACCATGACATAGGGAAACAACAGGATATTACAGAAAAAATCCCTGCTGTGGTTCTAGTATTGATAGTTTAGTAGAAGCCAGAGGCCTCAAACTCAAACAAGGATTCATTGCAATGAATATTTGCAAGTAGAGATATATGGGCAAAAGGGTATACTGTGGGACACACTGTAACACATTACAGCTTCCATGGCAAGATGTTTGAGGTCTTTTTAATGTTTTGTTTATTTTCATTTTCTTTTGGAAGGGGGAGATTGAAAAGGCAGATTCATAGGGATAGAGTGATGAGTAGGATTGGAGTAAATGATGTAAAATTCTCAAAGAATTAAAGTTCTTTCTAAAAGTAGCAACCTGACAAAAAAAATTAAGTATGGCCACATATTTGAAAACATGGGGTGAGGTATTTTCTTTCATCTTCACCACATAGGAATTTCAAAATGTAATAATATATTGCAAGACAAAACTCTAGGGCTATAGAGATGGCTCAGTAGTTAAAAGCACATATCCATGGGAGGAGACTCAGAGACAAAGTGTGAAGCAGAGACTGAAGGGAAGGACATTCACAGACTGCCACACCTGGGGATCCATCCCATGTACAGTTACCAAACTCAGACACTATTGTGGATGCCAACAAGTGCTTGCTGACAGGGGCCTGATATAGCTGTCTCCTGAGAGGCTCTGCCAGAGCCTGACAAATACAGAGGTGGATGCTCACAGCCAACCATTGACCTGAGCACAGGGTCCCCAATGGAGAGCTAGAGAAAGGACTGAAGGAGCTGAAGGGGTTTGAGGCATATAGAGGAACAACAATATGAACCAACCAGTACCCCCAGAGCTCCCAGTGACTAAACCACCAACCAAAGAGTACACATTCAGGGACCCATGGCTCCAGCCTTATATGTAGCAGAGGATGGCCTTTTCAGACAACAATGAGGTGAGAGGCCATTGGTCACTGTGAAGGCTCGATCCCCAGTGTAGGGGAATGCCAGGACAGGAAAGTGGGAGTGGGTGGGTTGGTGAGCAGGGGGAGGGTGGATAGTATAGGGAGTTTTCAGAGGGGGAAATAAGGATAACACTTGAAATGTAAATAAAATACCATGAAAAAACAGCACATAGCTATTTTTGCAGAGAACTCAGGTTTTGTTCCTAGCACCCACATGGCAGCTTACAACTGTTTCATCTAACACTACCTTCCCACCCCTTTGTCCTTCTCATACTCTTTATCTTGAGAAACAGTTACAAAATAACTTCTCTAGCCTCATTCCTCATGCTTCTGTAAGCATTCTTGCTTTTGGTCCTTAGTCATGTAGGCTGAAATCAAAACCACTCTACCACCAATAACGAAAGGATCAGAGTGGATCCTGGTTTTTCCTTTTAGCATTTTAGGGAATCCTTTTTTACCATGTCTTAAAAGTAACATATATGGAGATATTATTTCCCTATGACCACAAATTTCTCTACTCTACTTTTTTTCAAATATTTTCCTTCCATCGTTTTACTTTCTTGTTGGCTACATGAAATTCGACATATACAAACCCTAAGTATGACCAAAATGATGTTACAGAGCCTATAAATATTATAACTGTAGACTGCTACCAGTCTCTCTCCAGGTCACTGGGTCAGCTGGTTGTGTCTGACAGCAAATTAAAAATATGTTCATCAGTCTTCATAAATCTTCTTCCTTTGTCTCAGGACAATGTCTCAGAAGAGGATAGAAGAAAACAAGGAAAAAAAGCCAGAGGGCATGGGTAACTTAAAAAAAAAAACTTGCCTTCCAGACACAACAGGACTAATGTATATATCGACTCACAAGATCATGGAAGCATTGCACAAGGCATGCACAGATTTAAGCCAGATGGGCCCAAGTGCTGAGAGGGAAATGTTGATAGAAGTTACCATTCTTAACCGAGAAACAATCTCCAATTAACAACCACTTGCAAAGGGAAGATTAGTTTGCTTCAATGGAGTCTCACTGAGTATTCAAACCACTCTTAAGGGTAGGCTGCCCGCCCAGAAGTTGATGGGCAACACAAAAAATTATCTGAAAGGTATTTTTTGTAGGGTTTTTATCTGTTTTTATCTCATAATGATTTTGGGTATTTTATATTCTACCATTGATTTGCTTGTGTATATCATCCTATAGTTTCTGATTTTGTGTTTTAATAGATTCGTGTTTATGTGTGTTTCTTGTGCTTTATTTGTGTCTTTTTTGTTATTTTTTTCTTTTCTTTTTTTTATTGGATATATTCTTTATTTACATTTCATTTCCCCTTTCCCTGGTTTCCCTGCCCCCCACCCCCAATGTCCTATATGTCTTTTTCCCTCCCCACCCCCTCTATTTTTGTTTTTTAAATTCTGGGGGTTATTTTGCTTGTTGCTGTTTACTTAAATGGACACAGGCATAGACTTGATTAAGGGGGGATTTGGGGAGGATCAGAGAGGGGATGAGGCGGGGGGGGGGAAGGAAACCACAATCAGAATACATTTATATAGCTGGGCAGTGGTGGCGCATGCCTTTGATCCCAGCATTCGGGAGGCAGAGGCAGGTGGATTTCTGAGTTCAAGGCCAGCCTGGTCTACAGANTCGGGAGGCAGAGGCAGGTGGATTTCTGAGTTCAAGGCCAGCCTGGTCTACAGAGTGAGTTCCAGGACAGCCAGGGCTACACAGAGATACCCTATCTCGGGGGAAAAAAGGAATTTCTCAAATTCTCCAATTGCATGCTTGGTTTCTTAAGGATCTGGGCTCCAGAAGTCCCGGCAACATACAGAGGCCCCTGAGAAATTCCAATCATGCCAATCCAGTGGGCCACTAGGACAGGGGTGGAGAACTTTCAAGTGAGAAAGTGGCAGTTTCTAGGGTATTCATTCAAAATGGTACTCCAGTCCTCCAGAAAAGTTTAGCTCTTCATGGACTCACTAGAGAGGAGTCCCTATAAAGTTTAACTCCCTATAAAGGCCAAAGAACAAGGGAAGATCTTGCTCATGGATTTTACTCACAAGGCCAGTTACTGGACAGGAGAGGAGACTGATCCCTGCAGGAAGCATTCATTCCTTGTTCTTACAGACGCCTACTAGAGAAACCAGGAACTATAAATATAAAAGATTGTCTCTTCTAACGGAGAGATGTACAACCTGGTTTTAGACCAAAAGTCTGAGGATAGATGCTTTAATAACCTAGCGACTTCTGTCCTATCTGTATGGCCAGATTACACAGGCTCTCTGAGACTCTTATATTTATCTCAGTCAATCTATAGCACTATCCTCCTTTAGTCACTTATAGGGAGCATTTTTTTTTTTTTTGCCTTGAGCCTGCTTTTCTGGTTAATATATAAAATATATCTTTATAAAAAAAATGCCACTTGTACTTTCAATGTAACCACGTCTTAAGTTCTGTTGTACACACAGTATTGGGTTAATCATCACCAGGTAACTTCTTTTACAAAAGGTACTGTGCTTAAATATACCTGGAATAAACTACCCAATGCCAGCATCCTGAAGTTTGAACCAACATAAGCTACTGAGTCATGCTGACCCAGACTTACTTTTTGTCTCACATGGATTGATACTCTGATGGCTGTGGTGATTATAGAGACCTACAGATCACACAGAAAGGAACTTCATAAAGGAAGACATCCAGTCAGGGATTTCCAAAAATGTGGAAGAAAATGGAAAGGAATGGTTTAAAAGTTGAATGAGTTGGTTTCCATCTGCACCTGGGAGCTAAAACTGCTCTACAAYACTCTACAACCAAATTACACACAGGAGAGAGCTAGTCTCCCCAGGAGTACTGACACACCTAAGATCACAGGCTTACCGACCCACAGGCCTGACAAGCTTCAGTCAGAGAAGCAAGGCCAACTAATACCAGTGATAACCAGATATCAAGAGGCAAGTGCAAGAACCTTATCAACAGATACTAGGGCTACGTATTATCTTCAGAAGCCAGTTCTCCAACCATAACAAGTCGTGGATACCCCAACACACCAGAAAAGCAAGACTTGGGTTTAAAAATTACATCTCATGATGATGATAGATGACTTTAAGAAGGTCATAAATAACTCACTTAAAGAAATACAGGAGAATGTAGGTAACCAGGTAGAAGCCCTTAAAGAGGAAACACAGAAATCCCTTAAATAATTACAAGAAAACATAACCAAACAGGCGAGGGAATTGAATAAAACCATTCAGGATCTAAAAATGGAAATAGAATAAAGAAATGACAAATGGAGACAACCCTAGAGATGGAAAACCTAGGAAAGAGATTAGGAGTCATAGATTCAAGTATCACCAGCAGAATACAAGAGATAGAAGAGAGAATCTCAGGTACAGAAGATACCATAGAAAACATTGACACAATAGTCAAAGAAAATGCAAAATGCAAAAAGCTCCAAACCCAAAACATCCAGGAAATCCAGGACAAAATGAGAAGACCAAACCTAAGAATAATAGGTATGGAAGAGAGTGACAATTTCAAACTTAAAGGGACAGTAAATATCATCAACAAATTTATAGAAGAAAACTTCCCTAACCTAAAAAGAGAGATGCCCATGAATGTACAAGAAGTCTACAGAACTCCAAAGAGACTAGATCAGAACAGAAATTCCTCCTGTCACATAATAATCAAAACATGAAATGTACTAAACAAAGAAAGAATAGTAAAAGCAGTAAGGGGAATAGGTCAAGTAACATATAAAGGCAGACCTTTCCGAATTACACCAGACTTCTCACCAGAGAGCATGAAAGCTAGAAGATCCTGGGCAGATCTCATACAAACCCTAAGAGAACTCAAATGCCAACCCAGGCTCCTATACCCAACAAAACTCTTACTATAAATGGAGAAACCAAAGACTTCCATGACAAAAACAAATTTACACAGTATCTATACACGAATACAGCCCTACAAAGGATAATAAATGGAAAATTCCAACACAAGGAGGGAAAATACACCCTAGAAAAATCAAGAAAATAATCTTCTTTTAACAAATGGAAAAAATGGAGCCACATAAACATAATTCCATCTCCAACAACAACAACAACAAAATGAGGAAGCAACGTTCACTTTTACTTTATAACTTTTAATATCAATGGACTCATTTTTCCAATAAAAAGACATAGACTAAGAGACTGGAAATGTAAACTGGACCCAACAGTTTGCTGCACACAGGAAACACACCTCAGTGACAAAGACAAACCCTACCTCAGAGTAAAAGGCTTTAAAAAAAATTCCAAGAAACACGCTGGATTAGCCACTCTAATATTGAATAAAATCAACTTTCCACCAAATTTATCAAAAAAGATAAGGATACTTCATACTCATCAAAGGAAAAAATCTACCAAGATGAACTCTCTATTCTTAACATCTATGTGCCAAATGCAAGGACACCCACATTCATAAAAGAAACTTTACTAAAGCTGAGAGCAAACATTTCACCTCCTACAATAATATTAGGAGACTTAAACACCCCACTCTCATCAGTGAACAGATCATGGAAACAGAAACTAAATAGAGACATAGTGAAACTAACAGAAGTTTTGAACCAAATGGATTTAACAGATATCTATAAAACATTTCATCCTAAAACAAATGAATATATCTTCTTCTCAGCACCTCATGTTACCAACTCCAAAATTGACCATATAATTGGTCACAAAACAGGCCTTAACAGATACAAGAAGATTGCAATAATCCCATGCATCCTGTCAGATCACTATGGAGTAAGTGTGGCCTTCAATAACAACAAAAACAATAGAAAGTCCACATACATATGTAAGCTGAACAACACTCTACTCAATGACAACTGCACCAAGGAAGACATAAAGAAAGAAATTAAAAACTTTTTAGAATTCAATGAAAATGAGGGTACAGCATACCCAAATTTATGGGACACAATGAAAGCAATGCTAAGAGGGAAACTCATAGTTCTGTCTCCAAAAAGAAGCTGGAGAGAGCATACACTAGCATCTTAACAGCACACCTGAAAGCTCTAGAACAAAAAGAAGCTAATACACCCAAGAGGAGTAGATGGCAGGCAACAATCAAACTCAGGGCTGAAATCAACCAAATAGAAATAAAAAACTATACATAGAATCAACAGAACTAGGAGATGGCTCTTTAATAAAATCAACAAAATAGATAAACCCTCAGCCAGACTAACCAGAGTACACAGAGACAGTATCTAAATTAACTTAATCAGAAATGAAAAGGGAGACATAATAACAGAAACTGAGGAAGTCCAAAAAGTCATCAATCCTACTACAAAAGTGTATAGTCAACAAAACTGGAAAAAAATGGATGAAATGGACAATTTTCTAGACAGATACCAGGTACCAAAGTTATATCAGGATCAGATAAACCATCTAAATAGTCCCATATCCCCTAAGGAAATAGAAGCAGTCATTAATAGTCTCCCAACCAAAAATGCCAGCCCAGGGCCAGATGGTTTTAGTGCAGAATTCTATCAGATCATCAATGAAGACCTAATAGCAATACTCTTCAAACTATTTCATAAAATAAAACAGAAGGAACACTACTCAATTCATTCTCTGAAGCCACAATTACTCGATACCTAAACCTCACAAAGATCCAACAAAGGAGAACTTCAGACCAGTTTTCCTTATGAACATCAATGTAAAAATAGTCAATAAAATTCTGCAAGCCGAATCCAAGAACACATCAAAAATGATCAACTATCATGATCAAGTAGGCTTCATCACAGAGTTTAACTGCCCGCAGGTACATCAAATGGGTTACCTGGAAGGGAAACTGGGGAAGGCAGCAAAAAGAGACGGAGACCAAGATAACACCTGCTATTCAAGGCCTCAAAGTTTAATGAAGAACTCCCAATATATAGGCAGAGGAAAACCCTTCCCCAAGCCTGGAAGCTTCTCAGCAGAATCAGTTCAGTTGCTCTGCAGGTGGCTAGTGTTTCTCAGGAAACTGCAGGTCTGTGAAGAACAATTGGCTTCATCTTKGTCTGAGCACTCCACCCTAGATGGAGGGAATTATGGCTAACACAGGATTTCCCTTTCAAAGTCTGGGAGAGGAACTTCACATTGGTTGATGTCAAGTTCCTGCCAGGTGGCATGGCACCTCAATAAGGCTTTCTACAACAGAGATGCAGGAAGGGTTCAATGTATGGAAATCAAACAACTGAATCCACTATGTAAACAAATCAAAGAAAAAAAAAACATGATCACTTCATTAGATGCTGAAAAAGAATTTGACAAAATCCAATACCCCTTCAAGATAAAAGTCTTAGAAAGACCAGGAATTCAAGTCCAAAACCTAAAGATTGTAAACGCAATATATAGCAAACCAGTAGCCAACATCAAATTAAATGGAGGGAACCTTGAAACAATCCCACTAACATCAGGGACTAAACAAGAGTGGCCACTCTCTCCTTACCTATTCAATGTAGTACTCGAAGTCCTAGACAGAGCAATTAGACAACAAAAGTAGGTCAAAGGGATCCAAATCAGAAAAGAAGAATTGAAAATATCACTATTTGCAGATGATACAATAGTATTCTTAAGCGAACCCAAAAATTCCACCAGAGAACTCCTTAACAAGAAAAAAATGGCCATTTTGCCTAAAGCAATCTACAGATTCAATACAATTCCCATCAAAATTTCAACTCAATTCTTCATAGAGTTAGAAAATGCAATTTGCAAATTCATCTGNAAAAAAAAAAAAACAGGACAGCAAAAACTATTCTCAAAAATAAAAGAACTTCTGAGGGAATAACCATCGCTGACCTCAAGATCTATAATTGTATTACAGAGCAATAGCGATWAAAAACTGCATGGTATTGGTACTGAGACAGGCAGGTAGATCAATGGAACAGAATAGAAGACCCAAAAATGAACCCACACAACCATGGTCACTTGATCTTTGACAAAGGAGCTAAAATCTTCCAGTAGAAAAAAGACAACATTTTCAAAAAATGGTTCTGGTTCAACTGCCAATCAGCATGTAGAAGAATGTATATAAACCTATTTGTATCTCCTTGTACAAGCTCAAGTCCAAGTGGATCAAGGACCTCCACATAAAAACACTGAAACTAATAGAARGGAAAGTGGGGAAGAGCCTTGATCACATGTGCATGGGGGGAATGTTCCTGAGCAGAACACCAATAGCTTATCCTCTAAGATCAAGGCTTGAAGAATGGGGCCTTATAAAATTTCAAAGCTTCTGTAAGTTAAAGGACACTGACAATAGGACAAAATGGCAAACAACAGGTTGGGAAAAGATGTTTAGCAATCTTACAGCTGATAGAGGAATAATATCCAATATATACAAAGAACTCAAGATTTTAGACCCCAGAGAACCAAATAACCCTATTAAAAAATGGGACACAGTGCTAAACAAATTAATTTCACCTGAAGAACTTCGGATGGCTGAGAAGCACCTTAAGAATTGTTCAACATCATTAGTCATTAGGGAAATGCAAATCAACACAACCCTGAGATTTCACCTCACCCAGTCAGAATGGCTAAGATTAAAAACTCAGGAGGCTGCAGTTGTTGGCAAGGATGTGGAGAAAGAGGAACACTCTTCTACTGCTGGTGGGATTGTAAGCTGGTACACCACTCTGGAAATCAGACTGACTGTTCCTCAGAAATCTGGGCATGACACTTCCTGAGGACCCTGCCCTACCACTCCTGGGCATATTCCCAGAGGATTCCCCATCATGCAATAAGAACACATTCTCCACTATGTTCATAAAACCAGACACTGAAACTACTAGAAAAGAAACTGGGGAAGAGCCCTGAGCACATAGGCACTGACAAAAATTTCCTGAACAGATCACCAATAGCTAATGCTATAAGACCAAGAATTGACAAATGGGACCTCATAAAATTACAAAGATTCTTTAAAGTAAAGGACACTATCAAAAGGACAAAACAGCAACCAACGAATTGTTTTTTTTTTATCAACTCTAAATCTGATAGAGGTCTAATATCCAATATATACAAAGAACTCAAGAAATTAGACCCCAGAAAGACAAATAACTCTATTAAAAATGGAGTACAGAATTAAAGAAATGATTTTCACCTGA
>BDUI01014160.1:2947-15898 GCA_002335545.1 Apodemus speciosus | reverse complement strand
AAAAAAAAAGTTAATTTTAAATTCAACAACTTCTGCTATATCATCTGTTATGTCCTTGACTTATTTTCATAACTAAGCATTTTTCTGGAGGCACATTATACAATATAATCATATCTTCTACAGAAAATCATACATAGACTTAACATATTCTTTATTGTTTCACAATCAAGGGACTTACTTATACCACTGGCCGAATTCTTAGTGAATGTGGATCACCACTCCAAAGCTCTTCTTAAATGTTTGCAGACAATATAAAAGAAAGAATAGAATGGTTATCACTAATTTATAAATGAAGGAACTCTCCTTGGTCTCTCTCCATGGACTAATGAATGGTTAGCCATCACAACCAGATTTTGAGGCAGATTCTTTTTGCCTCCATATAAAGACGGCAGAGCTACTCCCCTCCYGGAGGCCTGGGTTTGTATCTGCCTCTGGAGCGGGAGACCCTGTCCTTGGTTCTAAGGACTGTGGGAGAGTGGCCAGTTAACACTCAGCTCTGCAGTGGGCTGGAATGGAGACTTGGAGAGCARCAGTCAGTAGAAGTGGAGCAGAGTAGAAATGGTCAACATTACWGTCTTTCTAYGGTAGAAACCATGCTATCTCTATACTTTGAATTTGCGTCTTCTATCCTTCACAACATCCTTCAACAGAGTTTATCATCCCCACTTCAGATGTAAGTAGGCCAGGGCTCAGATGTCAAYCCAGTTCCCAAATAAGAAATAACACTGGAAGAGAACACACATTTCATCTTACAAAACTTTGTCTTTATTGAAGSAGAGCTTAAGAGCCACCGAAACTATGTTACAATGCATCTTATGCTATTGTTAACCCAGTTCTCAATGGCTTCAACTAGCTCCTACCTCAAAAAGACAGAGGAAAGGCAAGTTGTGTCGAGCAAAAGAAGAGAACCCAAGGAGTCAATTTACCATTTTTTCCAGGTGAACTGGCAAAACCGAAACTAAGTATAAGGGTCCGACTGTCCAGGAGTCGAGAACATTTTCCGCTCATGTTTGGTCATGGCCTGTGACTGTGGCTGAGACCAGGTGCCTCTGGGCTCCTGTTAAATGAGCCCCAGTTTTTCCAACTGGAGGTTGCCCGTATATGGGGATGGCTGATGAATTAATGAAGGTGACATGTCCAGACAAGACAAAATTCCAATACTTGTTGCTTCCTATACTATGAAGAATACCTTATGGATGTGACTACAAAGAGAGGCGAGGTGCTGGACAGATGCAAACAGAGATTTCAAGCTTAGGTTAGGAGTCACATGACATGGAATAACATGACTGGAATGACAATATGAATAACATCCTCCTTCAGAGAAGTGAACCTTGGCGGCAGGCAGCTTGGGCCTTGCAGGAGCCATTGTAGTTAATTTTAAACAGAAGGCCCGGGARAACCAGTAGGATGTTGATGACTGTGATGCTGAACACTCGCTCACCCCTCTCAATCATGGCTTCTTTGCATGGTGCTTAAAATAGTTTTACATTTTAAAGATAAGCTTTGTGTGTCCCTTGATAAAAGGATATGTGSTCTAAAATGCTGATCTTTTTCAGACCTGCCCAGGAGACGGTCACCTGTAAAATATTGAGCTAACAACACATATAATATGGCTTTGAGATAAAAATTATATTTTTAATAGAAAAAGTAACTCCCTATTAGGAGCCATCTTTGTTGTACAGAGAAGGTTTTAAAAAGTGAAAGTGCCTGACCTTGATTCCCTAAGATAGAGGTACTCCAGAATGTCAAGTGTCCCAGAGTTACGATTTTAACCACTTGTAAACAGACATTCTAGATGTTTAATCTGCCTAAAAGTTTCACCATTTAGGTTATGAGAAGGTTGAGCAAGAGTGGCATTTATTAATACTTCCTAAATGCCAGGAACTTTCCCAGGCAAATAGTGTAGAAATGGCAGTGCTGAGATGGGGCTGGAGCCTTCTCTCCTAACCATGATGAATGCCTAGTCCATCTGTAATGTCTAGTGCTCATCAGCATTTATGATGAAAACTCATTGACGTCAAGGAAGGTACACATGAGATGCCTGAATTTTTGGAAAGAAAAATTCATTTTGGGGGTAGGAGATATTAAAGATATCTTAGCTAAGGATCTTTGMCTGTGAGCAGACCATTAAGTCTTCACACTGTCTGGGAGGTTTCCTTCCACTCCCTTCCCCACTTCTCCTCTTTCCACCCTTTCCCTCCCCTCCACTCCCTTCCCCTTCCTTTCCCTTCCTTCCATCCTTCCCYCTTTCCCTTCCTTCTCTTTCCCCACAGAGAAGGCTAACTGCTTAATAAAATGTAAAACGCTGGCAAGTGYTCCCATGTAGATTTCTGTAAATGACTTGGCCCCATATTAAGCATGTGTCTAAATCGGTCTCATCTGTTCTAACCACCTGAATGACCACATTGCTGTAATCCCCAGTGGTTACCCTTGGGGTTTATTGCAGCAGCTGGACTTGGTCTTGTGAATTGAGACCATTGATTGAATGGTCTTGAATACCCTTGCTTCCAGGTTCTGTTCCCATCTTAGATGCCAAAGTCATGCAATTTAAACTGAAGTCACAACACACCATTCCTCTCCCCAACCCACCCCACTCCCATGCACTCTGCTTCTGCTGAGAGCAGTCACAGCTCTGACGGTGGCCTCATCTGTCTAGCAGGCTCTTCCGTACATTCTACCAATGCCCTGTCTTGCAGCCTCACAGGCAGSCATTGACTAGCCCTGCATGGCTCTCAGTATCTTGACAGTTAGCTCTCTTCTCTGGTTTCCCTTCCTACACTGCCCTCTTACTCAGGCTCATTCGGGTTACCAGCTTGGATGCATGAACTGTCGTGTGTCAACTTTTGGTGACCACCAATCTCTCATTCAATGTTCTCCTCTGTGGCATGCTAACAGGTTACATATTTTAACACTGTTTCCAGCAAACAGCACCCTAGAACTTAGGAAGGCATACTTACTATATTTACTGGGAGAACCAGTAGGAAACATAAAGAATAAACTTCAGATTACTATAAATGAGAACAGCATCTGAGAAAGAAAAATCAATGTCAGAAACAAAGAACTGGATGAGGTTAAAAAGGGGATTTAGAGAAGAGAAATTCAACAGTAAGGGTCAACGATGAAATTTAAATCTATATGGAAGCCAGGAAGATTAGAAGGTGACTCCAGCTGGGCAGATCTCATAGTGAAGGTGTTACTTCAGAATGGTGAGAAAATAGCAAAATGATGGGAATTACGTGAAAACTTACTGCTCATGCTATGTATCAGTCATTGTGGTGACAGCCTCTTTCTCAGCTCCTTTCATCAGCACAGAGGCCATGTATAACATTAATCTTCATCTCTAATTGCAAATGCAAAAGAGACTCAACAGATTATTTCCCTATGGGCTAGATACCATTTGAACTGAATCTGAGTAAAACTCTATTTGGCTCTAGTGAATGTGGTCTGTTTGCTTTGTAGTTGGATAACAAACCTGGTGAACAGAAAGTGGATATTTAACTCAATAAAAAACAGGTCTCTAAAGGAGATAATGAGAACTAAGTCCAGTACATTCAATGGTTACTAAAAATAAACTTCTGGGGTATTTTCATACAAAATTATACAGGCACATAGTAGATAGTCAATAAGTATTTGCTTATTGAACAATCAGAATTACTACCCAGTGAGCATTTAGACTACATCTGCTGAGGGGGTGGAAGGATTTATTTACATCACTGTACACTGAAATGCTGTTTTATAGATAAGGAAATGAAGGCACCAGAAATTGAATTAGTTGTTCAAGGCCAAGACCTAATAGGTGGGAACTTGAATAGCAAAAGTAAGTTTAATAGCTATGTAAAAATTGTTTTTAGTAGGTCAAAGAGATTCAGAGCTTCCTAGAAATTTTAGCATTATTGAGACCTCCAAAGATTTGTGTGTGTGTGTGTGTTGTGTGTGTGTGTGTGTGTGTGTATTATACATACCCACCATATTAGAA
Source organism: Apodemus speciosus (assembly GCA_002335545.1). Taxonomy (NCBI): domain Eukaryota; kingdom Metazoa; phylum Chordata; class Mammalia; order Rodentia; family Muridae; genus Apodemus; species Apodemus speciosus. The sequence continues at coordinate 11,922 of BDUI01014160.1, read as the reverse complement.
ACTAAAACTGATATTTCAGAAATTGGAAAGATGGCTTGGTTGATTATGAGCACCTACTAGGGTAGGAGTTGAGATACAAGCACCCTCATGCCTGGCAACTCATAAATTGTGTGTGTGTGTGTGTGTGTGTGTGTGTGTGTGTGTGTGCGCCCACGCGCGCGTGCCAGATGCCTGAAGAGTCAGAAGAGGGCACTCACTCCCCTGGAGTTATACTTACAGGTGGTTGTGAGCTACCAATGTGGGTGCTGGGATACCACATCAGATCCGCTGGAAGAGTAGGAATCACTCTTAAACACTGAGCCATCTCTTCAGCCCCATAGTTTTGTATATTTTAAAACTCTGATTTCCTCATTTCAAACATAATAATCCACCAGATACTATTTTTTCTGAACAATGACTCCAATGGCAAGTAAAAGTATGCTCACAAGAATCTTCGATTACCAGCATGATTGTTTTGTTCACATTTCATGAATCTATGACAGGATACATGCACAACAAATCCTATTTGCTTCATTTTAAAGTGAAATTAAGATATGCTTGTAAGCTGTAAGAAGAATGGAATCRTTTTACAAGTTTGTAAGTCATTTTAATATTGCCTTTCATAGAAGACTGATGGAATCTCCTGTCTCCAAACACATCCAATCTGCTATTTTGGTTGAAGTCTATGAAGAGGTGGCCCCACAAAGACACAAAGTTGTAAAATGGATGACTGTTTTGATGGCCTTCTTAAGCATCACAAGGGGTGGTTATTTCTTTGAAGACAGTAAAATGATGCTTTTCCACTTTTATTGTCCTTTCTGATTTTATCTCCTACAAATCACTCTCCTGTTTCTTCCAAAAGGAAATTTTCTATTTTTAAAATACAATTTATAATGGAAGCCTTGAGCTGGGCAGTTTTTTAAATTTAATTATCAAATTCCAAAGTGAGTAGTTTGTATCCTAAAATCAGAATTTTCCAGTGAGTTTTGTGTCTTTCTCTCATTTGTTCCTTTAAACATTATCATGATATTTATACATTCAATATATTGTAATCACTTGAATTTATTTAAATTATGTTTAGCCACTGCCTTGGTTCATTTCCTGTTGCTAACAACATAATACCATAGGCTGGATGGATTACAAGGAAAGTGATCTCTTTCTAGATCTAATACTTCCTTGGTTTCTGAGTCCTGAGACAATGAAGGACACATATTGAGACAAAGAGCTAAACTGAAACCCACAAAACTGGATACTATAGTAGACCCTCTCCTGACATAATCCATGAACTCACTATTAGCTTGAGTCTTGAATGGCATGCACAGGTTAGCCCACTGTTATGACAAAGCTCTATTTAGCCATCCCATCTGCTCCCACCTTTCCATGGTTCTCTCTATGGTTCTTAAATATCAGCATGAACTCTGGGGAACAGTCTTAAGCCATTGCACCTGCATGGCTTTTGCACAATTTTCTCAGCCTTCCATAAAATCAAATTATTTGCTGCAAAAGARCATCACATTCTCTTGCCTATATTTCATCAATAATTTCTCCAAGGACTGCAGGTTATTTTGGATGAAAAGACTAGATTTGAGTAATCTGATTCCTAGTATCTGTTGCAGTCAACACTGAACAAAAGTAGAACAGTGATGGGGCCAAGAATTTATACAATTGTTTCACAAAACAGTTGTACAGATATTTGGAGACCACATAGTTCTTCATTGTGAGAGATGTTCTATCCATTATAGAAAGGATGCTTGGCAGAGTGTCAAGACCCTCCTCCATAAGCCCCTACTTAAGTTTATCAACCAAAATTCTGTTCATCCATTGTGGAATACCTTGCAGAGTGTTGAGGAAAATTGACTCAAGCTGGTCTTGTTTCTCTTAAGAGCATATAAAGCTTTTAAATTCTACAAAATATCCTTTAGTTAAAAATAATTCATAAGTATCTATATTTCTAGTAGCACTGAAATATTGTACTGGTTGTGTACAGATGTGACTAAATGACTGACAGAATGACTTAGAGTGAATGGCTCACAGTTTTGAAGGGCTCAGCACATGGAAATTAGGCCCAAGTTGGGCCCCAAATCATGGAAGAATGGTAGATGAGTAAGCCATTCTTCACCTTGCAGAAACAGTAGAAAAGGCCAAGAAAAGCCCTGCATAGTCTTCCAAGGAAAGCCTCCAGCCACCCACTACACACAGCTGACTGCTCTGCTACCAATGGAGTAGCATTTTGCTCTGTTACTTTGTCTTCGTTTTCATCCTAGACAATTTGCCTTGTCATTTGAAGTTTGACTTCATTGGCCTTCTCCTGTTTGATGTATCTTCTCCTGTTTTCATGGTCACAGTAGCTTTATGAAAGTCTACTCTTTAAGCAGAACTCAGCTTTTAGTGTTCTCCTTTAAGCCTTCGTTGTACCTGTGTTTTTTTCCATTAGAAATTTTATTCATCCCATAGGTACTTAATCATACTTTTTCTTCCTGCCTCAGCTCTTCTTAGATCCTCCTCATCTTTCTATCTATCCAACCTTATACTCTCTCTTTCTTCACCTCTCTAGCTTTCTCTTGCTTTTTCAAACACACACACACACACACACACACACACACACACACACACACACACGAAAAATAAAATAAATAAGTAAAAAATACAGTAAGACAAAAAGGATAGCCAAACAAAATCAACAACAAGATGAAATAGAATCCCATAGAGTTTGCTTTGTGTTGGTCAACTGCTCTTGGGCATGGAGCCTGCCTTGGAGTGAGGTTGATATACCCAGTGACACTCATGCATGGGCTCTAAAGAACAGTTCTTAGGTCCTAGGCTCCACATGTTCCTTTTGAGATTATATCTCTGCCCTTTACTTTCTCCACTTCTGGGTTATAGAAATTGAGTATTTATAATAAGTAGCCCAAATTCATTAAGCAACATGCTTCTATTGAATTTTATCCAGGACTTCTGTGTCTCTGTGGTGGTCAGACTTTCTCCATGTACACCAATTCATGCCACCTCAGTTTCTACTTCCTGGGTCATAGTTCCTGAGATATACTACACTTACTCATATAGATTCATTTCTGTGTAGTTCTTCTGTCTTAAAAAAGAAAACCGTGAGATATGTAACTTCTCTTATACACAAATGACATTTGGTCACTTGTGCGCTTACAAAAAGGCAGCTCAAAGGCTAGAAATGGCTCAGTGTTCAGGCCCATGAACTCTTCTTACAAAGGATCTAAGTTTGCTTCCCACTCCATGTCAGGCAGCTCGCAACTGCCTATAACTCCAGCTCCAGGCACCTGGCACTCATGGCTTCTGAGGGCACTTCCACTCATGTGTGCACCCTTCTTCCATACTCAGATAATCCTAACTTCAAAAGGAAAGAAAAACTCTTCAAAAATGACCAACACCATACAGATTTTTTTTTATTTTACAGGAGTTTTTTCTTCTAGTTTATAGTATAAAAGTTTCATTTCAGTTCAGATGGAACTATGTAAACTAATTAAAATATTACAGCCTCTAGGCAGTCACGGCACCTAGTCACAGTCTTCGTATATGAATGTTTTAAATAATTGAAGCACCGGCGAGGTAAATATGGGGAGAAGTTAGAAACTATATGGAAGTACAGTTACTCAGCAAACACACACACACACACACACACACACACACACACACACACACACACACACTGGCTCAGAGGGCCGTATTCCCCTCTGGCTCTTACACTCTTTCTCTCCTCTTCCAGGGGTCTCCCTGAGCTCTGAGGGGAGGAATTTAATGGGGACATACCATTTAAGTCTGAGTGTCTCAAGGTCTCTCACTCTCTGTATAATGTCAGCTGTGTTTGTTTCTGTCTGCTGTAGGAAGAGGCTTCTTTGATGGTAGTTGAACAAGGCACTGATCTATGAGCACTTAGAAATATTATTAGGCGACATTTTATCTCTACATTTCCCCCTTTTTAAGACCAGTATTATGTGGCTTTTCCATAATCCTTGGACTGTCTAGTCTTAGGTTCTTGATCACTCAAGCAGTATTACATATGGGCTACATCTGGCAACGTGGACCTCAAATCAAATTAGTTACTGCTTGGTTATTTCCACAAGCTTTGCACCACCGTTGCCCCAGCATATATTACTGGCAGCAGACCCTTGTAGTAAAGGGGTTTGTGATGGCCTTGGTGTTTATGTTACTCTTTTGACAGCATGCAGATTACTTTCCTGTACCAAAGAAGCATGGTGAAGACTCTGTGTAGACACCAGCTCACCATCATGTTCAATCTGCGTATTGTCTTCAGCAGTGGGTCCTTGCTATCGGTTTGTAGTGAGTGACCCTATAGTATTGGCAACAGACTGTGTTGTTTGGGAACTTCCACTAGCTAGCCCCTTTGGCCAACAACTTAATTAGATGTGACCTAATCTAATTACTAATCCCAGTACTGAGAGCTTGGTTGGGTGACAAGACATGGCCAGTAGAGATTCTGTCTCCTCCATTACTTGGAGATTTCATTGAGATCAACTTCATGCATGTATATATTTTAAGAAATTTCTACTGCATTAGGTTTCCAAAATACCCCTCAAATGCCCCTGAATTTCAGCTCTTTCTTCCCATAGTTCCTCCCACAACTCCTCATGCCCTCCCATGCCCCACTCTTGTGAAATGAGTGGGTTTCTGATTCCAATGCCTTTTGGGGGGGATCGTTTATATTTGTTGGTTTGTCTTGTCCAACTGTGATGTGATAGTTTTTATTTTATCTTACTATACTTTATTTGTAATTAAAAAAAAAACAATGAATGAATGAATGAATGAATGAATGAATGAATGAAAACCTAGATATTAGGGTAAAAGTTGATAACTGAACTGTCATTTATACATGCTGGAAAGGGAAAATCGTTTTTCTCTATTAGTATGGACCCTGGTCATGTCAATCACTCCAGGACAACCCTCATGTTCAGGAGTAGTTGACCAATAAATATGGACACCATGTGGTTCAGTGTAGTTTTCTTTTGTTACAGTTTGATGTTTTGTTTTTCTTTTTGTGTCTGATTTTATTTTGTTGTCTTAGTTTGTGGGTTTGTTGTTGTATACAGTGAGAAAGAACTTAAATCTGAGTGTGTTGGGAGGGGCAGAGGATTTGGAGGGACTTTTACATTTAAATTTAAATTTAAAAGTTGTTTTAAACAATGAAAATATAATTAAAAATCATCATAGTAAAAACCCAGAAGAATGTTTTAGACATCTACTATGATCTATGCTGATAGGATGAATAATTTTAAAAATGTGGACGTAAATACATAATCAATTGTGAAAAATAAAAGCCAAAAGATACCTGAGAAAACCAAAGTTGTTCTCTTGCTTCCATGTGCATGTACCCACCCAACACCAACGGACACACACACAGATGCACATATACACACACACATACACATGCACACATGTACACACACAGACACACACACATGCACAAACACAAATACACATATGCATGCACATGCATATATACATGCACAAACACTACATGTATACACTCATGCACACCCATCCACATACAGACACACACCTAATCACACATGAACACACATACACACAAATAGAGACACACCCGTGCATGCATGCAAAAGAGAGAGAGAGAAACTTACTATGTTATACATATAATTCATGGTGTAGTACTATAAAAGGCAATGCATTATATATAAAATGGTATATAACAAAAATGCTTGGTGAGGAAAAAATGACCATCTTAATAATACATACAATGCATAAGAATACAAACAATTGTATAGGTYGTATCACTGTGTATGACCAATATTCGAATGGCCATGCATGAACAATAAGCATTAAGATGCATATATTTATCCAACAAATATTTATCAACATTTTATTAAACAAACATGTTAAAGCATTAAAATTCAGCTTCCACCACGAAAAAAATAGGCATGCAGATTGTATGAGACAAGCTGCAAGGGCTTTCTGGGATCAAACAGGTTGGCCTAGATGGGAAGGGATAAGCTGATCTTTGAAGGATGAGTCGGAGGAGGGGAGGGCATCAGCGAGCCGTGGAGACACTGGTCAGACAGGACACTTAGCATGCTAGATTCTGAAGAACATAAAAAGCTATACAGAATTTAAAGGGAAAGGGGCTGGGGTAACATAAGGACCCAGCCATGTATGATGGTGTGAGCCTTTAATCACAGCGTTGGAGAGGCAGACACATGGCCAACTAGTCTAATTGGTGAGCCCCAGGCCTCAGAGGGAGATCTTTTGTAAGACATGAAAAATTGACTTATAGCCTTTAAATGGACACCCCACACACAAACAAACAAATACAAAGGAAAAAGCATAATATAGTGTAATGGTTGCTATTTCTTCCCTTTTTTCCCATTCTGAAATGGATGATAAATTTCCCCAGGAGAAAGAAATATCATCATGTTGTGTCATACAATTCAGGAAATTCTTCCTCGAGTTTCAACATAGACAGGTGTTGTTAACATTAATTGGGAGCTAGACAGCATCTCCTTTTGGGGTTGTCACTTTGACATGCATGTTATTAACTCCTCTGGGAGGACGTATGGGTAGATAGCTAAGTAGTTTAATAGAGTGCCTTGCTATAGACTTGCAGAGTAATCATGCTGTATTGGAGCAAGGAGAAGTTATGATATACAAGAAACAAGCAAATAGGCCTGAGCATGCTCCATCTTAAAGTTTGAGTATAAGCTGGGAACTATTATTATTAGAAAAGTGGAGGCGACAGATGTCTTACTGGACTGTCATCCCCAAAGTTTAAGACTTTAGATTTCCATACTAACACTGAGACAAAGCTAGTCCATTTGTTCTTGACTTTTTAAACCTAAACATGCACCCAGGTACCTAAGGGAATGGAACCTATAATGAAGTCCCCTACGTTCTTAATGGCTGGAAGTTCTGCGCAGGCGCTGAGCTACAGAGGCAGCGTCTGGGCTCCATGCTACACTCGTGGGAACTCTTGTTGGGACTGCGTGATTGCCGTGGTCCTTAGCCGAACAGACTGCATGGAGACTAACCTGTATCTGCACCCTGGGGGATGGTGTCTGCTTCCCCGGCCTGGTGGCCCAGCACTTAGTTTCAAAGATGCTCATCATTTAGAATGAACTGAGGTTCCAGGCCCTGTGGATCCATTAATACCATTTGACATCCATTCCTGTCTTCTGCAGGTGCCCATTTAATAGTCATGGCTCCCTTATTTAGATGTAAACTGTAATTTAAATGTTTTTAACACTCACTATTATCTCATTAGGCCCTGAACTCCAAGGTGAGGTACCAAGTGGGTCTGCCTTATTTCCAGCATACAAAGGCAGGCTGCAGGGGCCGTGAGCCTGATGCTTTGTGGTAGACCTTTTTACTCTGAGTCTTTAAAACTTGTGAATAACTTGTACTTTTTCACTTTTAGGGCAGCATAACTATTTATGTGCCGGAAGAAATGACTGCATTGTTGATAAAATCCGCAGAAAAAACTGTCCAGCGTGTCGTCTGAGAAAGTGCTGTCAGGCTGGTATGGTCCTTGGAGGTAAAGTTGATGTTTACCACTGTTCATCAATAGTAYAGTGTGTCTTGCACTTCTATTATAACACTGAGTCAGAAGGATCGCAATACTTTTACTCATTTATTTATTTATTCATTTTACATCTTAATCACAGTGTCTCTCCCTCTCCTCCTCCCAGATTCACCCTTACAGATCCATCCCCCATCACCCCTTTCCCTTTTCCTCAGAGAAGGGGAAGTGCCCCTTGGGTACCACCCTGCCCTGGGACATCAGGTCTGAGCAGGGCTAAGCATGTCCTCTCCCACTGACATCTAACCAGATAGTCCATTTAGGGGGAGGGGATATAATGGCAGGAAATAGAGTCAGAGACACCCCCTCCCCATTTCAATTCTTAGGGGACCCACATAAAGACCCAGCTTCACATCTGCTACAAATGAGTAGGGAGCTTAGGTGCAGCCACTGAATGCCCTTGCTTAGTGGTTCAGTCTCTGTGAGCCAATATGGACCCAGGTTAGTTGACTCTGTAGGTCTTCTTGGGGTATCCTTGACCCCTCTGGCTCCCCCAGTCCTACTCCCTACTGTTCAATAAGACTCCCGAGCTCTGCCTGATGTTTTGGTTATGGTATATAGATTTATTTCTGGGAAGCAGCTCTGCATATATATTTCCATTAGCTGTTGGATAAAGCCTCTCAGGAGATGGTTACGCTAGACTCCTGTCTGCAAGCATAGCAGAGTATCTTTAAGTGTCAGGGGTTGGCTCTTTCCCATAGGATGGGTCTCATGTTGGGCCAGACATTGGTTAGCCTTTCCTCAGTCTCTACTCCATGTTTATCCTTGTGAATCTTGTAGGCAGAACAAATTGGGGTTGAAGGTTTTGTGGGTGGGTTGATGCCTCCTCCCTCCACTGGACATCCCCCCTGGTTACAGGAGGTGATCACTTCAGTCTTCACACCCCCCACTGGTAGGAGTCATCTCTTTCCAGGTAGGGCAATCCCATAGACCCTTGGGAGCCTTCCCCATTCCGAATCTCTTGCTAGCCYCAGACAAGTTTCCCACTAATTTTTGTTCTCACACCCAGCCCTCTCCTGTGCCTCCCCACTCCTGATTCCCATCCTTGTTCTCTTCCTCACCCTCTTTCCCATTCCAATTCCTCCCTTCATGCACCTCTGATGTCTATTTTATTTCCCCTTCTGAGTGGGATTCACACATCCTCCCTTGGGCCTCCTTCATTGCTCAGTTTCTTTGGGTCTGTGGATTGTAGCCTGGTTATCCTGTACTTTATGGCTAATGTCTACTTAGATATAAGTACATACCCTGGGTGTCTTTCTGGGTCTGGGTTACCTCACTCGAGATGATATTTTCTATTTTTTTTCTGGGGGAATCAGTATCCTGGACCTCAAACAATACTACAGAGCAGTAGTGCTAAAAACTGCATGGTATTGGTACAGGGACAGGGAGGTGGATCAATGGAATAGGATTGAAGACCCAG
>BDUI01014154.1:45716-59268 GCA_002335545.1 Apodemus speciosus | reverse complement strand
TGTCCTTTGCTTTACAGAAACTTTGTAATTTTATGAGGTCCCATTTGTCAATTCTTGATCTTAGAGCATAAGCTATTGGTGTTCTGCTCAGAAACTTTCCCCCTGTGCCCATGTCCTCCAGGGTCTTCCCCAGTTTCTTTTCTATTAGTTTCAGTGTGTCTGGTTTTATGTGGAGGTCCTTAAACTCAAAGTATACTTGTCCTGACTCTCCATCCAATTGGGAAACCCCCCTACCCCTGCTATGCCAGGAGTGTGTCTTGCTTGGAATTGGTTGAAGTGAGATACAGAGTTAGACATAGGGGTAGCTTTAAAAACTGATGGTCTCTTGGCTTCTATCTAACTATAATAAATGCTTGGTGATAACTTCTAAAATATCCTAAAAACTTTCTTGCTCATTCTTAGGGTTAAAAACCGCTGGCTTTGGAAATTAACACCTGTAGTCTAACAGAGGGTGTGATTAAGCAAAGGGTTAATGGCAATGGCTTTTTTTCTCTTGCCCAGCAGCCTTGCCTCTCAGAGGGAGGTTTGGAGCAATAAACTTTTATTGAACCAGAAGAAGAGTGTCATGATGGCAGAAGGAAAAACTTTTACAACAAGCAAATATGTCTAAAGTCACACAAATTCATATACAAATTCATGAATACATACTCATTCTTCTCCATCAAAAACAGTTGGGCTCAGCTACATACTTATCTCATAATTACATACTTACACATACACATCCAGACTTACATGCACATGGAGCAAAAGACCAAATGTCAGTGTAGAAAGAACTCACTCATTCCGGGTGAAAAATGAGCTACAGTTTTTATTGCATAGAGAAAGAAAAAGCTTCTACTCTTTTATTGCTAAATGAATTAAACCCAAGTCTGTAAGAGACAAACTTTGTTTACATTTCAAATGATTTCCCCTTTCCAGAATCCCTCCTCCCTGAAAGACCCATAAGCCCTCTTCCCTTCCCCTCTTCCCCAATCAACCCCTTCCTGCTTCCCAGTCCTAGTATTCCCCTACACTGCTGCACTGAGCCTTTCCAGGACCAGTTGGCTTCATCTGGGGTCATCGTTGAAGTTTTGTATAAATAAACCCAGTCAATAGTTTATCTTCTGTCCTTGCACCTACAATAAATCATTAGCTCCCTTTTGATAACCTTTGGTTAATTGTTTTACAACCTCTTAGAATAGTCTCTAAGTTGTAAGTGCCTTCTTTCTATCTCAGAATTAATTAACTCATGACACTTAAAAACTGGCAGAGTTCTCATTTCAGTTCTGACATCAGAAAGGACTTAATAGCAGTCCTTATTTTAAAAGGCTATAATTACTAGCATAATTTTAGGAATTCTTATAGAACCATCATTAAGAATTTAGAAATTATCCATTTGTGTATATATATATATATATATATATATATATATATATATATATCACCACAGAAAACATCACATCTTTGTTGTTTTGCAGAAATCTGCTCAAAAGAGTGGGCTAATACCTAGTGATTGTTATATATGTATATATATATATATATATGTATATATATATTTAGTTAATTATAGGAAAAGCATACTAATAGCAGGAATATTTCTTCAAATATAATTTCCCAGGCTTTGCCTTACAGAGTAAATCCATCATAGTGTTACAGTCCATAATGGAACCATCTCAGGAAGATCATCTGTTAGTTTTTAGCTTCTCCACGACGGCTCCTGGAGTCATCCCTCTTGAGTCAACAGCATCCCCAATATTGTCCCCATGTTGGTTTAGAGATAACCTGAATTTGAAATGACACTATTTAATGCCTCTGGTATGGGGTTGAGTCTACTGGCTCTTGTTTGGTTCTAAGCCTCATTTTACAACCCTACATTTCTTAATTTATTTCAAAAAGAGACACGGGATGCAATTTGTTCTGTTAAAAGCATTTTTCAAAGGAAGTTTCACTTTATTGAAACAATAGTAAAATGTTCTTTATATGGCTTCGGTGATCTATCTATATATTATCCAGTCTCACAGGTACCATGCAGCATACAGTTTTCTTATCATTACAGAGGCCATCCACGCTGCCATAGAAAGGGCAATTTTCACCGAAAACAGCTGCCGTTTTTGGTATACATTTGAACCTGGTGTGAATTGTACCAGGATGACTGCCAACACCTGAAAGGATAGAACACAGATATTAGTATATTTCAGCTGTCTGTGCAATGACTTTAGTATGTTTGTTGAGGATGAGAGACACCAATCTGCAAAGCTCACAGGGGAATTTTCCCTTCCAAGATAATCAATCAGTCTAAGACAACTGAGAGAAGCAGACCTGGAAACAGCTCACTAGTCGGACAGAGYGGCAAAACTCTGAACACMAAGTTTTCTTTTACTGAGAGGCCTTGAGATGTACAGGAGATCAAGGGATGACCCCTGATCATTTTAAAACTAGTTCTGCCACAATTCAAAAATGATTTTTTCAGTTTGCAAATGATTCAGTAGAATCTGTAGCTGTGAGAACTTGACGCATCTACTTAGACTCTCTTTAGTTAGACTGGCCCTTACCTCTTGAATATGAGCTCTTCAACCTTTCTAACCCCACCTCTCCTGGAAGTTGCCATCCTTTCCAATCAGGAGAAAATCTTGTTTACTTTATGATATCAGTTTCTACAGTTAGAATCTATTATGACTTCTACTCAGTTCTATGAAGTCACAATGGATAGGTACTCTCGTAGTTTCCTATGTATTTAGTGAGCTACCACCTTGCTTCATGATTCCTGGTTAATTGAATGAGAGCTATCCCCCATAATCTCCTGTATTTGAACACTTGGTCTCTATGATAGCTTCTTTTGGGGAGTTTTATACTCCCCCAAAAGTATGTCACTAGTGGCTAGTATTGACATTATAAGGTCTCACCATACTCCTAGATCTTCATGCTTATAGTATTCTGTAGAGAGCCTTATTGAGGTGCCATGTCACCTGGCAGGAACTTGATATTGACCATATGTGAAGTTCCTCTTCCTGTCTTTGAATGGAAACTCTTGTGTCAGCCATAATCCCCTCCACCTAGGATGGAGTGCTCAGACAAAGGTGAAGCCTATTCTTCAAGGAGCTGCAGTTTCCTGAAAAACACTAGCCAACTGTGGAACAACTGAACTGATTCTGCTGAGAACCTTCCAGACTTTTCCCCCTGCCTATATATATTGGGAGTTCTTCATTAAACTTTGAGACCTTGAATAGCAGGTGTTTTCTTGGTCTCCATCTCTTTTTTTGGTGTCTTCCCATACATCCCCAGCTTCCCTTCCAGGTAACCTGTTCGCTGTAACTGCGGGCAGTTACAGAATTCAATATAATCTCTTAGGACCCTGCTGTAGCCACCATATCTGCTGCTTGTTGTGAGGCCTCCAGGCCAGGACAGACTCGTATGTCCTTATATAACCATAAGTACAAATAAACTCTTCTACAGTTGTCATTATTAGGAAAGTGAATRATACACCAATCTTGGTGTTTATGTACCTGAAAAATCTTGTGTTGAAACCCAGTGCCTCAGAATGTGGCAGTAACTGTCCTAGAGTTTTGAAACAGTTCATTGTAGCTAAATAAGACCATCCTGGGAAGAAATAGAGGAAGGCTGGTGCCCTTCATGAGAATATGTAGACAGGAAAGATATGCAAAGGAAGAAAGCTGAATATAGATGCAAGGGAGGGATGTCATTAATAAACCAAGTGAAGGGACCACATGAGCAGCTAACATTGTAGTCCCAACTTTCAACTTTCAAGTACTATGGAAAAAATGATTATTTTTTCCATAGTCGAAAACCCTTAGTGTGTGACATTTTGTGATAGGAACTTGAACAGACTAAAACAACAGGTCATATCCACCCCAGGAGACAGGGTATCTTAACACTGTGTGACTGTGTATTGGAAGATGCTTTTATTTGGATTGAAATTGCTTACCTAGTAACTTCTATACAGGGTCTTATTCTTAATTTTTTTTTTTTTTACAATGAATCTAGTCATAAGGAAGTTGAATGATTTTTAATAATTTCATTCTATTTCTTTATTTCATGTCCTTATTTTTCTCTTCTTTCCTTTTTATTAGCTATTTTCTTAATTTACATTTCAAATGTAATCCCCTTTCCTGGTTTCCCCTCAGAAAACCCACTCTCCAATCTCTCCTCCCCCTATTCACCAACCCACCCACTCCCCCTTCATTGTCTTGGCATTCCCCTATACTGGGGCATTGAGCCTTTTCAGGACCAAAGGCCTCTTCTTCCTTTGATGTACAACCAGGCCATCCTCTGCTACATATGCTCCTGGAGCTGTGGGTCCCTCCATGTGTACTCTCTGGTTGGTGGTTTAGTCCCTGATAGCTCTGGAGGTATTGGTTGGTTCATATTGTTGTTCTTCCTTTAGGGCTGCAAGCTCCTTCAGGTCCTTGGGTCCTTTCTCTAGCTCTTCTTTTGGGGACCTTGTGCTCAGTTCAGTGGTTGGCTGGTAGCATCCACCCCCGTGTTTGTCAGGTATTGGCAGAGCCTCTCAGGAGACAATGTCCTTATTTCTAGTACCCTCCTTCCTGTGTATACTCAGTCATGTTCAGGTTTTAATGTTGAATTCGAAATTTGAGTCTTAGGAACAAATTCAGAGCACCTTAGTTGTGTCTCATCATCTAAGAATAAAAGATGCTTCACCCTGGTCTTTCTCTCCTTACTCRTGGTCTGTTCTTTCCAGTACAGGATCTGGTATCTTGATAGACCTAACTGAACTTTCATCAGCAATAATGTCAGTTCTCAATATCCAAATGGGGCTCGTGGTTATTAGGTGTCACAGGGCATATATATAATACATTCATCATATAGAGGCTTGTCTTGGACTCTTTTGACATCAAGATAAAAGAGGATGAGTAGATACTTTGATAATCCCACCTTATCCTCTGCTAAGAGAAGAACTTTAGATGGAGCCACTTGGCTGAAAACGTAACATCTATCTTGCTGGTTTCCAGCTCATAGTCATTGCCTATATCACTCTGATTCCTGTTCAATCTGTCCATGATGGCCCTAAGTGGCAACAGCCTTAATCCTATGTCAAATTCACCTTCCAGGCTCTATTCTTGCTCTACTTCTAGTCATAGGAGTTTCTGAGTACTATTATGAATATTAGGATGCTAATGTATCTTTGGCATTTGAGTTTGAATTTGTATGTATGCTTTGTATGTCTAATGTTTGTGGACTGGAAAAATTACAAAAATACCTTAAGTGTCTTCAACTGAGATCTAATGGAAATACAGAACATCATTATCAACATAGAAGTTTCAAGTGGACAATGCTGTTTGGATATGAATGAGAAAGGAGAGCCATTCTACTTCTGCTATCCTACTACCTACCAAGAAAGCATTCTAGGTCAAGGATACTAGGTTGCTCACACAAGGGACCCTTTTGATCTCCAATTCTCTCCATTGCTCTAGATCATAGTGATTCCCATCACACTGAACCTGGCCATCCTACTCCTAGTACATATCATCTGTTAACAGCCTCGATACAATATTGATTTCAAATAGCACCATATTCAACAAGACTACCAAGACATCTCAGTTCCAGCTTTTGTACTCATTATCAGCATCTCTGATTGTTGCAAGGATATTTTGAAAATGATCTGTAAAAGTCTGCACCTGAATGTGTTTGACATCCTACCAACAATTTTTTAAAAATATTGTAACTTGTACACATTACTGCTTGTTTTCTTCACCTTCTTAGACATGGGAGATTATAACTGCAGAGATTGATAACTAAAAGCTATTGGGTTATTGTTAAAAAGAATTCCACAGTTACCTTTGCTTGTATAGATTCTTTCCATTTGTGGGACTGAGAGCTCTGAAATGCAGATCAAGCTGATACTCATTTAGCAGAGGATTTTATATTGAGCCTTAGAAAGTACTTAACTAGGTCATGGCAGATTATCAACTATCTGTTTGCTCCAAGAAATACACCTCACTAGCAAACACATACACYGATGAAGAAGAAAGATCAAAGGTCAAAGTATTGAGCAAATGAATGTTGGATCAACCATTTTAATATCTGACAAAGATGACTTCAATTAAAAATTCAGTCAATGAGATCAAGAAAGCCACTACATATTTATAAGGGAATTAATATATCAAGAAGAAATAATAATTCTAAATATATATATATATATTTATTAACTAGCAGGGATCTTGATTTCATAAAGCAAACATTAATGGACACAAAAGGACATGTAGGCCTAGATAAAAGAGCAGTAGGTGATTTCAATACAAGTCTTCGTCAATGAAAATAATTTCAAGTTGAGCTGCATCACAGACACACTCAGAAATCTATGTCAAGAAAACCTGTAAAACCATAAATCTATAGCAAGAAAACCTGTGAAATCTATAAGAATACCCTAAAATCGAATAATACGTTCTTCATGATAGGTAAAGAAATGAAGTAGAATATTTTAAAATTCTGTAATCAAATGAACATACACACACCACAAACAAAATAGACTGTAGTCTTTGGAATAGAGCAAAGACAGCTCTAAAGTAAATTTTATATGAGTACTTGCATTTAAAAAAAAAGCAGACAAATCTAAATATACAAGTGAATGATGTACCGCAACATCTTAGAAAAGAGAGAATGAGCCAAACATGACATCAGCAGATTGAAAAAATGATGAGTTCTGAAGCAGGTTTACGATTTAATGAACAGAAGAGTAACATAGAAACACAGAAAAGGCGATGAAACATAATTTTGGATTTTCTAAAAGATAATCAATGTTTATTATTCTCAGACAACAGAAATGAAAGAATGAATTTCATATCCTAATCTAATAAATAAGAGATGGAAAAGGTAGTATTACAATAGATTAGTAAATACATTGTGAAGTTTTATTCCAAAAGAAGTAAGTAGGAAACTGCAAGAAATGATATGTTCATAGACATATTTTATCTACCCAAATTAAATTCAGAGATTCTAGACAACTCAAACAGATCGATCCGTAACAAGAAAGAAACTGAAATGATGTTAAAGACATTCCCATCAGGGAAACAACACTGGGGCAGTGTGGATTCACAGCTGACTTGTACCAGATCTTTAAAGAAGAATTAAAGTAATATACAAATGGTGTTCCTCAAATTTTTCCATAAAACATAAGGGCAAGGAACTCTAGCAAATCTCTTATTTGAAAGCTGCGTTATTCTGATACCAGAATCCAGTAAGAACAAAACAGAAAACTAGAGTCCAATTCATCTGACAAATGCAGCAATCTTAATGCCTATGTCCCTGGATGCCAGCCCCTTCCTTATGATGGATAAAAACATGTGGCTATTCCTACCCAGCATATTCTTCTCTGTCTTTGAGTAAGGTACTCAGAAACAGGCTGACAGTTAGCAGATGAAAATACTGTATGAGAAAAAATGCTTTAAAACTATCTTGACTTTGCAACATATGAAAGAAATGACAAGTCTTTTCTCAGTGAAACAAAGCAAACACACACACACATACATACACACACATACTCTCTCTCTCTCTCTCTCTCTCTCTCNCACACACACACACACACACACACACACACACACACACACACACACACACTGCAAATACAGATAAACAGCATGTCCTTTACTGCTCAGCACATGCTGACATCAGTTCCTAAGCATTTCAATTCAGTAAGTTGATTACTTCTCCCATGAGCCACAACCAACCCCCTGAAAATCCTTGATCTTTGATCAAGGGGCTTCAAAAAGGAAAACCCAGGCAAATATATTTGTGATAAATATAAGGTAAATATCTAAGATAAAGTGATAGCCTGCAGACAAGAATAATAAGGGTTTTTTGTTTTTTTGTTTTTCCTAAATTTTGCCAGCCCTGCTTCCTCCTAGAGGACCCCTGTTTTTCGGGGATGAGGTCACAAAGGCAGGAAACATGATTTATCCAAGATTTGGTGTGTGACAGTGCAGAAGTTGAAATGTGTTCTGTTTGTGTTTGTTTGTTTGTTTGTTTGTTTGTTTGTTGATTTGAAACAGAGTTTCTCTGTGTAGCCCTGACTGTCCTACAACTCACTATATAGACCAGGTTGGTCTTGAATTCAGAGAGTCACCTGCCCCTGCCTCTGCCCTTGCCTCTGCCTAAGTGCTGGTACTAGTGGGCTACAACTTTCTGGTTCAAATGCTTTCTTGATCCCTGTTGTAAGCTTTCTGCTTCTTCCTTATCAGGGACAACTTTGGCTCATAGAATTGGCATCTCTGATGTGACACAAAGCCAGGCTTCCTGTACAAGGGGAGATCCCCTCATTGAAAAATGTGCTTGGTTGCCACAATAAAGGCTTCCCTGACTGCCAGATCATTTGGATAGTCATAAGGCCAGCTGAAAAGCCATGTGGGGGAAGCGGTGGCATTTCATTTGGGGCAAACATGGTGGGTACCTCTCTCCACAGGATAGTTCCTTCATGCTCATGGCATAGACAAATGATGAGCTGCTGAGAGCTGCTAGTGATGAACCTGCATCCATGATCAGACCTGTGGTGCCCATGGTGTAGTTTATAGACACTAAGGGCATCAATGCAGCCACTGCACCCAGGGAAGCTCTCCTAATTCTCTCTGGGCCTACAAAGCAGCATTCTTCCGCTCTCCTCAGTCTGTGTTTCCCTTGCCCTGGGGAGTTGCTTTAGTGGGTTGGGTTGATGGTGTTTACCTTTGACCATCAGGAAGAGGAGGCCAGATGTCAGCAACAGAAGGTAAAGAGTCTTCATGGTGGTTGTAAGCTGGGAACAGGGAACAGAGAGAGCGAGAAACTCCTTGGAGACCTGAGGAGGGAAAAGAATCCTGAAGACAGAGAGCAGCTAGATTTATAGAGAGGTATCATTGCATAATCTTATAAATGAGGCAAAGGGAGGAGCTCTAATCTAGACTGATGTTCCAGTTGGCCCACTGACCGTTTGTCTTGAGAGATCTCCAATCCTGTGGACACATGTGTGTTTGTCTGTTTGTGCTCCTGGAAACCCTGAAATCTTGCTTCCTGTTGTGTTTTCTAGAGCGGGGAGTTCTAAGGGTGTCCTAGGAAGGTAGCTCCAGCTAGGATCTCTGTCTATAAGGACTCAGAAAGTCTATGGAGGGAGGCACGGCACTCCAAGCAGTTGGCTGCCTGGTCTAGGCAGGTGTTTGTGCCTCTCATCTAGTTGTGTCCCTCTCGGGCCTGATAAGCTTACCCTCTTGTGTTTATAAATTGTGCTGGATGCAGAGACGGAATTTGTTCCTCTGATAGACAATGCTGTACTTTATCTCTCTGCTTGACTCAATCTTTCTCCTTGAAGCATAAAGGCCAAGTTYGTTCTTCCTACAAGATGTGGGTTCTTGGGACTTTTCTATTGAGTTTCCTCAGAAGTGAGCTCCCATGGGCTCATATAGGAGCCATTGGATAAAGTCTCAGAAGCTTTGGCCATTCTGTCAAGTCTCAACTTTCTAGTGCCTTGCACCCATCATGTGCACACTGATTCTAATACTTTAGAAATATTGTATTTATTATTGACCTCTAGTGCCACTCTGTGATCAACTTTCTTGATGTCTCAGTAAGTAGACTGATTTTTCACGTTGAAATACACTTCATTTAGTATATATAAAATATTTTTGGTGCTAATTTTTTATCTTTTATAAATGTTGTTTGCATATAATCATAGGGATGTGTGTCATAATTTAATTGTAATTAATTAATTAATTAAATTAATGTAATTAATTGTATCATGCAGGAAATGTAATAGCTCCCTGTTTAACTCTTTCACCTCTTCTCTCCTTCGCACTCACCCTCTTCCTTTTCCCAACTAGAGTTATCCAAGTTTGGTTTCTGTACTATGACCAAGAGCAAATTGGAGAGGAAAGGTGTCATTTTGTCTCAAAGGTTATGTTTTATCCTCCAGGGAAGCAATGCAGTAACTTGAGGAGCTGGAAGCAAACTTCATGGAGGAGCATTGTTTGATTCTAGGTTTATATTTAGCTGTATTTTATATATAGTCCATTCTCACCTGCCTAGGGATGGCACTGCCCACAGTGGACAAGGCCCTTCTGCATCAACTAGCAATCAAGAAAATTCTCCCACAGACATGTCCATAGAAAAATCTGATGGGGACAGTTCTTCAATAGAGATTTCTACTTTACATCAAATATAACCATCATGCACCTCTTCTACCCTCAGGTCACATATAAAACAGTTTTCAGGTGAAAGAAAATATGTGACATTTATCTTTCTGCATCAGGCTGATTGAATATAAGTGTCAGTATTCAGTATCACATAATTACCCACAGCTGGCTTAAATGTAATTTTCTTTACAGTTTCTTTTGTTCCCCACCCCCCAAACGTCCCACATGCCCTTTTCCCTCCCCCTGTTCCCCCTTCCTCCCCTTCCCACTTCCCTGTTCTGGTATTCCCCTACACTGATGCATTGAGCCTTTCCAGATCCAGGTTCCACTCCTTCCTTATTCTCGGACATCATACAGTTTAATAAATGCTTTTGCAAGCATGCAATACTTCTGTATCCATTTATCTATTGATAAATATCTTGGCTGATTCCAGGACTTACCTATTGGAATTAGCACCAGAGTAAACACCGAAGCACCCATAATTCTGTAGTAAATTGACTTAGATTCCCTGGGCAAGTTCCTAGAAGTGATATGACTGTATCATAATATTGACTATCACTGTAGATTTAATCTGTATTTATATGATGACCAATGCCTTAGTTATGTTTTTCTGAGGCTGTGACAATGTTCTTTGACAGAGAAACCTAAGGAATTGTTAATTTTGTCGAGTTTCACTGTGCAAGACTATCCCGGCAGGGAGTCCACAGCGGCAGGCACTTTAGGCAGCTGTTCACAATGCATTTGCTTTCAGGAAGCAGAGAGAGGTTGATTCTACTCAGCTGTTGTTCTCCTGCTTTTTCAGTCTGGCAGCTAAGGCAGGTCTTCCTACCTCAAGTAATCTAGATATCCTTCATAGACAAGTCACGAGGCTTGCCTAATCTGAATATCCCCTTAGAGGGAAGGATGGAGGCTTATCTACTGTGTGGTCTGTCTGTCTGTCTGTCTGTCTGTCTGTCTGTCTGTCTGTCTGTCTGTCTGTCTGTCTGTCTGTCTGCCTGCCTGTCTGTCTGTCTGTCTCTGTACAAATCTGTGATGCTGTGATTGAAGAGAGGACCTGGTGCATGCTATGCAAGCACCCTGGAACTGAGTCACACTCCTTTCTACATGATTCTAGATCTTATGAGATTGACAATTAATAGTAGCCATTTCCTCTAAGAGAGTTGAACACTGTAGATCTTACTAAAGAGCAATCTATACACTCACCGAATCACTGATGGGGCTGGAAAGTTTTGTCTCTTCATTGCCACAATGTAACAGCTGTGGTCTGAGGAGGACCCTAGTCTTCTGCCTCTCTGCATGAGAGACCTCCCAACAGTCTTACCAGACATTGCCATCACTCTCCAGCAAACTATCATGATGAGAGGAGGAGGGAAGGAGGGAGGAGGAAGAGAGGAAGGGAGGGAGGGATTGAAAAGGAAAGGTAGAGAGTGAGGGGGAGGGAGGGAAGAAGGGAAGAAGGGAGGGAGGGATATATGTAGATGGAGAGAGAGAGAGAGAGAGAGAGAGAGAGAGAGAGAGAGAGAGAGAGAGAGAGAGAGGTAATTTTTTCAAACCCTGATCTTTTCTCCTAATCTCTAGGCCTGCATCTCTCAGATGCTGAGTCTCTCGGACATACTCTGCCCTGAGTTAAACTGTAAGGGCAGGAACATGTGGACTCATTCATTACTTTTTAAGCGTTTATTTTTCCCTATCACAAAGCTTCATAATGAACTTTTTGAAACAAAAGATCTAAGATGTTGGGTAGATTAAAAAAAAAAAAAAGAATGAGAAGCATTAATTCTTTCACTCTCTAATTCAAGGTCATTTTATTTAATTTCCAATTTTACCAGGGCATCTTTGGAAGCTTGGAGTATAGTGATAGAAAATATTTAATTTATCTTCTCTTAAAAGCTTCACTGGAGAGGCAGATGAGCCTAGGGAGGATTTCAGCAAACCCCTGGATTCTAGGGATTAGGAGCAAAATTCAGATTCTCCCCTCAAAAATATTCAACAGTATAAAAGTTCAGCTGGCTTTTGATGCAACTCTTTTTGAGTCTTTATATAGATTTGGTAAAGAAAGAAAAAAAAAACAAGAACAAAAAAGTCTAGATCAGCAATTCTCAACCTGTGGACTATGATTTCTTAGGGAATCGAATAACCCTTTCACAGGGGTTGTCAAAGACCATTGGAAAACGCAAATATT
The DNA here is from genome assembly GCA_002335545.1 of Apodemus speciosus. Taxonomy (NCBI): domain Eukaryota; kingdom Metazoa; phylum Chordata; class Mammalia; order Rodentia; family Muridae; genus Apodemus; species Apodemus speciosus. The sequence goes on along the minus strand of BDUI01014154.1, from coordinate 46,977 downwards.
TATGTGATGAGTCACAATAGCAGCAAAGTTACAGCTATGAAGCAGCAATAAAAACAATTTTGTGGTTGGATCACCACAACATGAGGAACTGTGTTAAAGTGTTGCAGCCCCAGGAAGGTTGAGGGGCACTGCTCTACTTCCATACTGATACACAAGAGTAAACCATTAGACTCCTTCTGTGTTGAAAGCTGTTCTAATTTGCCCTCATGTGGCTGCCATACTGGCTCCCACRTCTCCCACACAGAATGGAATTTTACCTGATGACCTAGCAGTCATTCCTCTACGATTTTCTGGAAACAAATCCTAAAGGAGAGACTGATGCCTGTACCTCAGCGGAAAAACCAATCCTTTCCTTTCAAAGGCTTCCTGGGCATTTGATGATCTCTTTATATATAGATATTAGATTTTTTTTTCGAAAAATTATTCTTTATTTCTGTGATACTTTTCTTGGTTTTTGTTTCCACCCTCTTAAAAGTAACTGCTTTTGGGGGTTGGGTTTGCCAGTAGGAAGCTTGAGAGGAGAGGCTTGGAAGATAAGAAGTTGCATGGGGGCTGTTGGCCTATGTCTGTTTGCTGAGCACTTGGGGAAAGGCTATTATTAACTCACTGTGTTTCTGACACGCATGACTTCAGAGCTGATCAGGGGTGATCTCTGAGCAGGTTTCAGTCATTCCTAGTCTGACTCAAGGGTAATCACCTTGAGTTTTGACCCCTTTATAGTTTGTAGCCTATAAACCCAAGTCAGGCTACCTTCCCCACCTCACCCCCTAAGAGGGCCTGATTAGTGCTTCAGGAGTTCCTAGTACCCAGAAAGATGTCCATTAGTTCATCAGAGAACTGGCTGATTGCTTTATATCTATTACACAGACTGGATGTTGGGGTGACTCTCTCCCAGTTCTGTGAGTTTCTATGGTATAAAATCTGGGAAGGCCATCTGAAAAGAAAGTAGATTGTGTTTGAGAAAGATTTGAGGCACATCTGGCTGAAGGCAGGTCTGAAGGAAGCCCCTGAGGGCTGGCAGACTCCAAAGATCTATATGAAGAACAAGTAAGTCTGGGGTCCCATCCCTCTACTCCTCTTGCTGTGGTCAACTCATTATAAAAAACTCAATTTAAGAAGTAACTCCTTTAATCATAGACTATCTTCAGTGTGACTTTATTGTCTCTTTTTTCTAATATTCTCTACTTTTGTGCCTTTAGGCACACAAACTTATGTTTTAGGTTTTGCTGCATAATTTCTATGTTTCCAATAATTCTTTTTT
>BDUI01014154.1:30460-41456 GCA_002335545.1 Apodemus speciosus | reverse complement strand
CAACCTTTAGGGCCAATACATCCTTTCTTCTGTTCCAATCTGCTTTGTCCATATCAGACACAGAACTAACAACACAACAACAACAACAACAACAACAACAACAACAACAAAATCCACACGCCCAGATCTCATTGCAAAAACATCAACAACATGAATGGTCAAGGAAGTATTTTCTCTAAAACCTACCAGTTCTATAGAAATGTTTGCCAATGAGAATTACCAAAGATGAATCCCAGGACCCAGCATTTAAAAGAAAAATAATAAATTTCATCAAAGAATTCAAGAAGTTTAAAATACCCCCCCCCTCACACACACAGCTCAATAAAATTAAGGAGAAAAATCTTAAGAATGAATGACTGAGTATTACCCAAGGAAGTACAAAGACAAGGTTGGCGGAAATGGCAGAGATGATCTAGGACTTGAGACTGGAGCTCAGGGAAGAGACTGAAACATCGAAGAGGACACCTGCTGAAATAAGGATGGGACGGAAAAATCCAATAACTCTACTAGAAACCCAAAGGAAATCCTTACAAGTAGAATGAATCAAGCTGAAGACAAAATATCAGGACTCAAAGTAGAGAATATAGACAAATTAAGCAAGAAATAAGAAATTAAAAAAAACCCACAGGAAAGGAACATAGAGGAAGTATAAGACAAGCATGGAAAAAGCCAAACCTCCAATTTATAGACATAGATGAGGGAAAGGAATCCTGTCAGTGACATGGACCTGATATCCAACAAGATCTTCAACTTCTGCAAATTAAGGATAGAAACTATGCCAATTCTTCTAAGAACCACACAGACCACCACATAGACAAATCTAGAAAAGAAAATCTCTCTACAGCATATCACAATTACCCAGGGTGTACAGAACAAAGAGCATGCATTGAATGCTGTAAGAGGAAGAAGCTTAAGGCACATGTAAAAAGAAAACCATCAGAATAACGGTAGATTTCTCAATGAAAAATGTGAAAGTCAGAGGAGTCTGGAGTAGTGCATTCCAAGTCCTGAAAGACTGAGATGGCCAGCCTAGGTTAACATACCCACAACACTATCTGCCATTATTAAAGGAGGATGAAAAACCTCCAGTGTTGTGAAAAATGTATAACCAGCAAATAGAACCTAAAAAATTACAGGACACAATATTTCTGGCTAAAGAGAGGAATGAGAATAACAGAGAGACTGAAGAAAGAAATATAAAGCTATAATGGCTACCAAGTACTATGGGCGAAACCACCAAAATTCAACACAAGGTTAGCATGTTTTCTTAATAGTTTTAAATAGTAATGGCCTCAAGTCTTGAAGTAAAAGACACAGACAGTCAATTAACAAACAAAATCCTTCTACATGTTGTCTACAAGAAACACATCTTAGCTTTAAAGATGGTCACTAGTCACCATTTTAGAGCAGAAAGGTGAACAGAAGAAGCATTCCCATCAAATGAAAACAAGAAGCAAACAGGCACCACTATCCTATTATCTGGCAAAAAAGACTTCAACCTGAGATTAATCAGAAGAGATAAAGAGGCACACTTCATTCTTATTAAGGGAACAGTTAACTATCTTGATTGTGTATGCACTAAACTCTAGGGTTTCCAACCTCTTTATAAAAAAAATGCTACTAGATTTAAAACCACAGACTGTCATTAATCAATTAATAGTAGGTGATTTCAATTCCCCACTTTCTCCCATAGACAGGTCATCATGAAAAGGTAGAGAAACAGAATTATGAATATCATACATTAAATGGGCTTAGGAAATATTTGTATAATATTCTACCCAAACAACAAAGAATATACATCCTATTCAGATGCAAGGGGGAAATGCAAGGGTTTCTAAAATAGAACACATCCTAGAACACAAAACGAAATCTTTCCAAATTGAAGTAGCTCCTTGTGTCTTTTCTGATTAGAATGCCATAAAACTTAAACTGACTGCAAACAAATCTCTAGTAGATGCACAAACTCATGGAGAATAAACAACTTGCTTAATGAAGAATGTGCCAAAGAAGCATCAAAGAGGTCATGGGCACACTCCCATTCTCAATAGCCTCAAAGAAAATAAAATACCTGGGAATAAACCTAACTAAGGAAGTAAAGGACCTCTACAATAAAAACTTCAAAGATTTTTAAAAAAAAAAAAAAAACTCAACAAAAGTATGAGTTAGTTCTTTAAAAAAAAGCAAGATTGACAAACACCAGTTTCCTTCTTTCTTTCTTTCTTTCTTTCTTTCTTTCTTTCTTTCTTTCTTTCTTTCTTTCTTTCTTTCTTTCTTTCTTTTTGATGTGTTTCAATGTGATTCAACATTGGTTGAATCTGTGAACTGCAAACCCACAGATGAGATCTACCTTATTCCATTCCAGAACCCTGATATCTTCTTTCACTCTCTTCTGTTGGTCATTCTCTTCTGGAATTTTCGTCTGGGTAATGCAATGTCCATCGCTCTGGAGTGAGAGATAGTGGGTCAGAGCAATTGTAGGCAGGAGACATTATAAACCCTGACCATGGCGTGACGCATGCTTGGAGGCTTGATTCTCATTTATATCATAGCTCATTAAAGGTATCTGGTTAATAAACCAATTTCTGGCCATAGGACCACAAATATCTATATCTTTGACCTTCTAAAAGTATGGTTCCATGCTATTTGTAACATGAATGCTCATCTTTTAAGAGTTTCAGATGCAATATACATGATCACTTCATGAAGTGAATCTATGCCATATCTTGGGCTATCCACCTGTGGTTATAGAACCTTAAGAAAATGCTTCTTCCTTTTGCAGGTTTTTTTTAAACACCAAATACTTTGTTCTTTGTCATACTTGTATTACAAATCATGTTGTTTCTTTTCATTCTCCAGCTTCCATGCTGAAGCCTTGACTGTCCCCAGTGGAACTGCATATGGATAATGGGCCTCTGAAGGAGGTGATTAAAGTCATAGCTTGTTGTGGTCTGCRTATCATTTATATCCCTCAAATTTCAGATTAATATTTTCCAGAAATGTGAGAGATAAATTTCTGTTGTTAAAAATATATCCATTTCTCACACTTTGGATATTTCATTTTTTCCCATTGATTCAGATTTGAGTACCCATTCATTGATGAATTTGAAATGATTCTCGCAGAAACTTTGGGAAGTCTTTCCTAAAGGAGAGATGTATTATAGCACTTTCACAGAAGACTCCATCTAAYTTAAGATCTTCCTGATTTAGTTCATGGACTGGAATTTTGGCATATGTCTGCACAATAGGCTTTTCCATTCGAACATTTATTGAGCATTAGATGAGCTCTTTAGTGGAAGTTATATGTTTGTTTGTTTGTTTGTTTTTTTGAGGAAAATGCCTTCTTTATTTTTTGGTAATTTATTGCATATTTTTCCTACTATCTTTTTCTATAATTTCCTTAAGCAGAGCATTTCTTGGATTTATTTTATTCTTCTCTTCTGATGGCCTTGTTGGCCTCAGACACTCAAATTCCTCTTTCAGGTTTCAGTATAAAATGTTTACTTTCTTCAATGCTGGAGAGAAAGCTCAGGGGCTAAGAGTAYGTACGAGTTGCTTTTCTAGAGGACCTGGGTTCAATTTCCAGCACCCACTGAGCTGCTTACAATCCTCTGTAACCCCAGTTTGAGGGGCTCCTTCTGGCCTCATGGGCACTGCTCATACACGCTGCACAGACATATGTGTAGATGAAACACCCACACACATACAATAATAAAATTTAAAAAGCAAATCATTTTGAGAATACCTTCCATTCTCTGTTCTTTTCTGGAACATTTACTCATTGTCCTATGGATGAAACATCAAAGACAGTTTGTCCTTTGACATCTCTTTTCAACCAGGCTTTGATGCTTTGATGGTTCTTTGGTTTCTTGTTATTCTTGGTGGTGTATTAGCATTTAAATGGGGAAAATCAACCTTTGATCTAGAAGGTCAGAGTTTTTTAACCTAATCTACTGGAACATCTCTTTCCCTGCTGAACATTTTATTGACGGAGAGAATCATTTGGAAAATTCTCACAGGGAGAGCGTGTGGATAAGATCTTGTCCTCATTTATAGGTTCAACATTAGAGCCTGGCAGGAGGGGAGAGTGAGAAGCCAGCATGTTCCCTGATTCTTCCAGTCTTTGTAGACTTTACTGGGCYGCAGGGTGCATATATTTACTCACACATTGTTCTAGATGTTCCTTGGAGCGTGTTTCTAGGAGGAGATGAATTCTTGCTTCAGTCGTTCATATGCCTTGATGACTCAGGCTTGAGAACAAGACACAGAAAAGGCTTGTGAAGGACAGTTTWAAAAAAAAAAAACTCGATACTCTTCTTAAGTTTTCTCACCTTCTCAGGTCCCAGCAACAGAAAATATGGTGCAATAATGGGCCCCACAGAGCTAGATATATGACGGGGAWACAGATTATAAGAAACTGGAGTAGAGAAGCCAGGAAGAAGGGAACCAAAAATCTTTGACTGTGAATTTGGTATGAGCATGGCTGGGCACCATGTGTAGAACATGCCCAGAACAGAGGTTCTGCTAGGAGTGAGCTCTTGCTCTGAAAATGAAATTCTGTCCTCYGTCTCTAACCTGCCAGGCCTCCCRTTAGCATTTTGGCTCACCAAGATTCTAAAACACTGCAAAACAAACCCTAGAGAAAAAGTCCTTCTGGGAAAACCCAGTTGCACTCGTGGGTGTATCTTCCCAGGCCAGTCCTTCTTGTAGCTCCCAGGGTTCACAGCTTGGTAAGACAGTTGATGGCTTTGYTTCTCTGGTTGTATGTAGCACCGTCCTCCAGTGTGAAATACATTCAGCAGGGATGAAGCTTCTAATTGATATCAGCCTGATTTCTCCAGTTTCTGTGACTCCAGTATGTGATATCATATTTTATTCAATAGTAGGGACTTACCGTCAAGTTCTAGAGAGTAACTGTCTTAGTCAGGGTTTCTATTCCTGCACAAACATCATGATAAAGAAGCATGACTAAGACAGTAACCATGAGCAATGCCAAGAGTTTGTCATGTGTGGAGGCCTATGGGTCCCCAACSAACCAACAACTAGAAAAGAGAGCAACCTATACTTGGCATTGAGCTTTTTATTTGATAGTCTCCAATTCCTACGACAGGCATTGCCCCCCATAATAGGGTAACTACATTTAAACTCATAATACACACACACACACACACACACACACACACACACACACACACACACACATATATTATGTATGTATTAGGATGCTTCTATGGTAGTAGGTTTTCATCCCCTACCCCACTACTACATGTATCTCGGCCTTCCATCGCCACCCCACTTAACACTTCCTGCTCTATTATCTCCCTTCAAGCTCCTACATTTTCTCTACTCCCTTGAAAACCCTCATATGGCCCCTTACTAGTTTTCTGGCTCCTAAGGATGCCCATTTTTGTATGTGTATGCATATGCATGTGTGTGTGTGTGTGTTTGCATTTTGAAGGTAACTGAGGTGTTATTAGTATGATTGTATGTGCAAGTCAGTTTCRTATCTTGCMAAGATGCTGAGTTTGCTTAACTTAGAATTTTTTCTGGTCAAGTTTTGTGGCTCTCTAATGTATAGAATCATGTCATCTGCAGAGAGGTATAGCTTGACTTCTTTATGTATTTGTATCCCTTTAATTTTCTTCTCTTGCCTTATTGCTCCAGCTAGTGCTTCAAGTACAATATTTAAGTGGCCCATCCCTGTCTCATTCCTGACTTCAGTAAGATGACTTCCAGCTTTTCTCCATGTTCGATGCTGTTGCATGTGGGTTTCTCATATATAGACTTTATTATGTTGAGGTATGTTACCTCTGGTCCTATTGCACCTAGAACTTTTATCATGAAGACATTCTGGGGTTTTGTCAAAAAGCCTTTATGTACCTGTTGGAATGATCCCATGATTTTTTGTCTTTAAGTCCATTTGTGTGGTTTATTACATTCACTGACTAGCATATAATGACTCATTCCTGCATCTTAGGATTAAAGCCCATTTGATCATGATGAATAACATTTTTGATGTGTGTCTGTATTCTGTTTTTCATGTACTTTATTAAACATTTTTATCTAAGTTCATCAAGAATATTGTCTTATAGTTCTCTCTCTCTCTCTCTCTCTCTCTCTCTNAGGTCCTAAAAGTATGTTTCACTTACAGTGCACGAGTCCTCAGTGCCCTAGGTCCTTTCCCCCTGGCATTTGAGATTCCTCCTCAGAGAACAATGAACCTAGATTGTGTCTTATATTTTCAGTTGAAGCAAGGGGTTAGATGCATGCAGTTCAAAATACTGTATGTGTGTTACTCAAAATATCATTGGAAGAAATTCTTTTATAATAGGTACTTTTACTTAGTGTTACAATTAGCAGAGGTGAAGGGTAAAGTTGCTGTGGCAGACTGAGAGACAGGGGTGTTGTGTACCTCATCAAGTGCTTTAGAGAATTTATTTTAAGAAAGGCTCTGTGATTGGTTTTCACGCTCTTGTGAGTCTCTACAGGTCTAATGATGAGGACAGACTGACACTTGATGTGACTGTGTCCTTACATGGATTTATTGTATGTACCTAAGCGATGGCTTTATGACAGTGAAAAATGCAACCCAGGTATTAGCTCTAGATATGAGAATCAGGCAGGGAAGCTTTAATGCATASAAATGAGAGAGTGTATAAATCRGCTCTAAGGCTGAGTATCTTCACTTTTTATGTCCTGGAAGAAGAGGTGGCAGTCGTGGTTCCTCGGACGACCCCTATCTGTGAGCTTACTACCRAGATCACATCAGTGGGGCGATTCTCTAGCAGGACCGGAGAGGCTGTGGAGTCTTGTTCCACTGGCCATATCAGCTATCTCAGGAGCCACTTGGGCTCTCATTAATCTCATGTGGGTTTGCTGTAAGAACCCAGGGATTGTGACATTGCTAAAGCACTTACATCACTGCTGTTGAGCATGTTCACATTTGAACCTCACATTTGTYGTGCTCTTWTGAGTTGACTCAAAAGACTTATTTAGATGGAGGAGATTATGCTTCCAAGAACACTTTATTAGACTACTGTTTCTAGACTATTCACTTGGCTTCTGGGTTCTGTCATTTATTCTCAGTTGGTTTGTAGCAAATGGTTAATCCCTCATAACACATGTCTCACTGAGTGGAACACACTTGCCTCCATGATGGAAACAAAAGCACCTCCAGAAACTTTGTAAGCCATTTCTTTATTTCCACCTGCAAGGAGAGAACAGTTAATCCTGAGACCCTTAACCTGCGACCACAATGATGCTAGTGCGTTTTCAGAGGCAGAGTCATTTATTCTGTACGCTCATCAGAAAGTCTTCCGAGGAATCTATGTATACGGATGGTGGACCCACTAAGGAAAATAGGCAAGCATACAGCTCTATCAGTAGGAATGAATGGAAAGGGGCTGTGTAGAGTTTTCTTGTGTTTGTATACCTTCAGCTATGAAAGGGAGCTTCAGCTATTCCCCCAAATGAGTTTAGTATTCCGTCTCACAATCTCTCAGGGGCACTTTATCACAAGCAGGTATTATGGCTACCCTGTAAAAATGCCACAGGTATCTCCATTTGGAAATTATTTTGCCTTCTGCTCTATTTAACAGGATCCTCATGGTTAGAAAGTAACTAACCTCTCCTGAGTCCAGTGAGGAACAAAGCCTTTGCATGGCTTCATGGTAAGTGACCTCCACACCACCATTTTCCCCAGTCTTAGTTGCATATTATTACAGTTGATTTGGGTCTGGACTCTATTCCATTTTCGAGTACTGAGGGCTAATTGATAATGAATTGGTGTCCAGGGGTGGGGCTTCAAATGTTAATGCACTGGGTGGAGCTGACAAAAACTTAGTGGAAGAGAACAAATCCATGTTGGTGTGTCTTTGATGGATACATCCCAGCCTCAGCCCCCTCCTAATTTTGTCTTGTCTCCTTCATATCTATCATGACATGGACAACTTCATCCAATGCATGCTCTCAATGCCAAGATGTATTGGCTCTGCTGAGGCCCAGCGAGAAGGAGCCAGATTATCCTGGACCCAAGTCTCTGATACTCTGAGCTAAAATAAATCTTTNTTTATATTGTTCTTCTCTTCTTGGTTTAATTTGGTGGTTTAGTAACCTCTAGAAATTCATCCATTTCCTTTAGAGTTTCCAACTTAATGGAGTACAGGGTTTTGCTAATCACTTTGACTAAGGATTATTGTTTTAAGATATTGGATGTAATCTTGCTCTGTTTTGTCTATAACACATCCCCTTGACTCACTCTCTCTCTGAATAGTTCCAATTCATATTGCATCAAGTATGTTTCTGTCAGGTGTGACATGGTTACAGACACAGCTGCATGACAGTTTCAGCTGTGGAAACACTGTCAACCTGGACTCTGGCTTTCTGGAATACAGATGGCGTTGCTCTTTCTTGTATGTGTGTCTGTTTTGTCCTTTTCTATACCAGATTTGTCTTCAAATACAATCCTGGTAAACATTTGTGAGAAAGGGATTGAGGGCATTACTAGAGAAGGAAATGGCTTTGATGTCTACTAGAAACAAGCTGCTCTGGCCTTGGTCATTTAAGCAGCCAACCCAAGTATTTCCAACAGGACAAGGGGTTCTGGAGGTGGAGGCAAWTTGCCTTAATTGTTTTCTGGGAAATTTTTCCGAACTCATGATGATTAAATTGTACCAGGAAATATTTGAAGCAGGGAATGATTATGAGAAACCTGAAGCTCTAGCAGTTATGCGAATTGAAGACCCCCAAGGAAAAGGAACACTGGGCCTGGATCACTAAGGACAGAGATGTCCATAGAAAATACAAGGGACAAGATAGAGAAAGAAATAGCTAGGTCTACTGGATTAGTGAGCAATGGCGAGAGCCCCCGCAAGGGGAGATCTTTAATAATAGAAAGTTTGATTCAGAAATACTATTGGGGAAAACTGGAAGATGCATGTATGATAAAAACAAGATAAAGGATGGGCAGAAGAGTTTGGACCCCATGATAGGACTGTTAGATTAGTGAACTGACCCTTTTTAGAAAGATTGGAATGTACTGATTTGACTCCCTGGCATTGTCTGCCTAAGGAAATTAGGGTACAAGTTCTAAGAGATAGAATTCAGGCTTGGGAAGGAGCTCTGGGAGAAGCTGCAAGAGGAATTAATATTGCATATGGAAAAGAGTTTGAAAAGCATTGTGGAAATAGATATTTGGATAAGTTCKATAAACTTGATAAAGATATTTTGCAAATTTAGATAAGCTAAAAATAGTAACACCACCCTGACCTTTCTACCCTAGCACATTTCTGTTCTCATGCTAACGCTGTAACCATGAGTTCATGCCCAGATGACCTGTGATTTGCAGGTTTTTCTGAGAGCTAAAAGTTAATGCATAACTTGCTTTAGCAGACACTGAACTGTGACTTTGTGTGTGCATTGTGCTTTCTGGTGACCTAGTTACATGAAGTATTTGGGGGGGGGAAATAAATGGGTTTGAGGAAAATAACGAAAAGGCTTTTGATTATGTATCATTATATAACAAAGAAGCGTTTAACCAATAAAAGACTAAAGTGAACTCAGAGAGAGAGAGAGAGAGAGAGAGAGAGAGAGAGAGAGAGAGAGAGAGAGAGAGCAATCTGTCTCTGAGCACAGCTTCAGAACAGCAATGAGTCACTTGCCAGCTTACACCTCCTTGCCTGAGATTCTGACTTCACCCCATTCCAATCCTTGCATTCTCAAGACCCCAAAACAACCGAGACTGGTCCCTGGAAGGCTTCCTATTTGGTGTCATGCTATTTCAAAATCAATATCAGTATATATATGTATATATATATATATATATATATATATACTGTATTTAAAGAGAAATGTATTCATTGAATCATAAAGTAGAGTACTGGACTCTCAGTTAATTTCAGAACAAAACCAGTCTACATCTGAAATACTTGAAAAAGCTCTTTAAAGAAAGGAAAAGTCAAGTCTCCCAGAGAAAGGACCCCATAACTATTGAAAAGTTTTACTGTTGATCTTTCTCCAATTGTGTACTGCACTAATGCCCTGCGCTCTGAGCTGCTATCATGAGCTGGCTGTTATCAAACCAATCAGGCCATTAAGCTAAATATTCAGGATGGTCTATTCATAGAGCAGACCATCCTTAGGAGAAGGGTGGTCAGGCTTGAGYAGGTCCTAAAAGTATGTTTCACTTACAGTGCACGAGTCCTCAGTGCCCTAGGTCCTTTCCCCCTGGCATTTGAGATTCCTCCTCAGAGAACAATGAACCTAGATTGTGTCTTATATTTTCAGTTGAAGCAAGGGGTTAGATGCATGCAGTTCAAAATACTGTATGTGTGTTACTCAAAATATCATTGGAAGAAATTCTTTTATAATAGGTACTTTTACTTAGTGTTACAATTAGCAGAGGTGAAGGGTAAAGTTGCTGTGGCAGACTGAGAGACAGGGGTGTTGTGTACCTCATCAAGTGCTTTAGAGAATTTATTTTAAGAAAGGCTCTGTGATTGGTTTTCACGCTCTTGTGAGTCTCTACAGGTCTAATGATGAGGACAGACTGACACTTGATGTGACTGTGTCCTTACATGGATTTATTGTATGTACCTAAGCGATGGCTTTATGACAGTGAAAAATGCAACCCAGGTATTAGCTCTAGATATGAGAATCAGGCAGGGAAGCTTTAATGCATASAAATGAGAGAGTGTATAAATCRGCTCTAAGGCTGAGTATCTTCACTTTTTATGTCCTGGAAGAAGAGGTGGCAGTCGTGGTTCCTCGGACGACCCCTATCTGTGAGCTTACTACCRAGATCACATCAGTGGGGCGATTCTCTAGCAGGACCGGAGAGGCTGTGGAGTCTTGTTCCACTGGCCATATCAGCTATCTCAGGAGCCACTTGGGCTCTCATTAATCTCATGTGGGTTTGCTGTAAGAACCCAGGGATTGTGACATTGCTAAAGCACTTACATCACTGCTGTTGAGCATGTTCACATTTGAACCTCACATTTGT
>BDUI01014153.1:46744-56767 GCA_002335545.1 Apodemus speciosus | reverse complement strand
GAGTTGACCCTGGTTCTAGAAAGACTCAATGTGTCAGTGTAGGGGAATACCAGAACAAGGATGTGGGAAGGGGTGGATGGGTGGAACAGGGGGAGGTAAAAGGGCATGTGGGAACTTTGGGGGGCAGGAAACCAGGAAAAGKGACATGAAATGTAAATAAATAATATACCCAATTAAAAAAAAAGAACTTTTTWAAAAAAAGAAAGAAAGCAAACTGAATAAATCATGGAGTAATTAAAAAGAAAAAAAATGATTAGAAGGCCTGGGAGCAGTTATTGAAACAGGACAAATGGGGCAAAAGGGAAGGACCCAAGGGCCCTGTAATAATACACAGTCAAAAGATATTTAATGGACTTTAGAGTCCCTTTGMGATGGAGCTATTACATTTGCTTTCCCYRTGGATTGGYCTGCTGTTTCCACTGGGAGTTCATACTTTGTCTATCCAAGGGGATCATTTTAATAGTCCCAAAGGCTATCCAGAGTATTCCTGTTATAGTTTCAAGTAAACACATATGATTAATTTGTTATGATGATTTTAAAAATATTCATCTTGGCTATCACAACTTTTTCTTTTTTTTCCTTTTTTTATTGGATATATTCTTTATTTACATTTCATTTCCCCTTTCCTGGTTTCTCCATCCCCAAATATTCCATATGTCTTTTTCCCTCCCCCTGTTCCCCTATTCACCCCTTCCAACTTCCCTGTTCTGGTATTCCTCTACACTGCTGCACTGGGCCTTTCCAGAACCTCTGTCCACTCTTTCCGTCTTTTTGGACAGCATTTGGTAGGTGGATTGTGTCTATGGTGTTCCAAGATTCTAGGCTAATATCCACTTATCAGTGAGTGCATGTCATGGATATTCTTTTCTTTTTAACCTATATTTGTATGTAGATGCATTCACATACCTCCTAATATTGCTTAACTATTCCACCATTATAGAATAAATTATAACCAGTGTAAATTGTTTAAAGTCATTAATACATGTAGGAAGGTAATACTAGTAGATATAATTATCACACTTGCAATCATGTATTAATATATACCTCAGATCTATCTTAAAATGCTAACATGCCTACTAATGTGTGAAGAGCAATATTTACACATCTTGAGTGTCTCCCATGTAATGAACAATAGCCAAATCACTGAAGCTTGAACATTGTGTCATTAACTTTACCTTCTAGTGCTCAAAGATGAAACAGGGGAAGTTGAAAGGCATATTTAGAGTGTATTAAGACATGAAAGGCAATTGGTTGATTAGTCTATCAATTGCCTGTGGCAGCACAGCCTCAGTACAGTCATTGAAGGGCCCTGAGAATTTTTTTTTATTTCATCTGTATTTATCTTTTAAAGCAGATTGTGATTCTTTACTATTATTTATATTCATGAGCCTTGCTGAGTTACAAGAGCTAGGGAAACTTAGGGTTTTGTTCTTGGTACTTTGGAAAACAAGTCACTTGGTGAATTCCTCTGCCAAGTCGTTTTAACTTGTGTTTACTTCTAAGACAAGTACATGCAGAATTAACTACAGGTAATGATAACAAATATTAAGATGAAACTTAAGCCATCTTAATTTGTTCTACTAAGGAATCCAGCTCAACAGCTAAACACTTAATACCACAAAGTTTTCATTAACAGTAGGTCTCATTATGTCTTACCACAAACRTTCTATAAACCTCTTGAGTCAAACCTATAGTATCACAGTATCACATGTAGAAATTTTATCTTCCCCTTAATTTTCATGCTACACAGATGTTTGAAGTGTTAATAAAAATAAGCAAAAATCATGGAAAATATATTATCAGAAGGATTGAAAGTAAGTGTCAAACACATAGTTCAGGTGAAACTTAGTGACTTCTTCCATGTGAGATATAGAGTCATCTATTTCCAGGGTGGCATTTCTTCAGTTATAGCAGCACTGGTATCACCCACAATAGGATCATCCTCATGCTAAACCAAGCTTTATCATTCTGTAGATCCTGTTAGCATGGGTCTGGGGATCTTCCAGACTGAAGCTGGAAGACAGGAGTGCATTTTTGTATAGAAAGATGGCCAGATCCTTCACAGACTTGTTCTTGTCAGGCCCTGCCTTTCGCCTGAAGGTTTCAGTCACAGGAAAGTGCAAGGACSAGGTTGCTAACTCAGCYTTTGTGGAATGTYTCAGAAAGCATGGCTTAGAAGTAATATATATGTTGGTGAGGATGTGGAGAAAGAGTAACACTCCTCCACTGCTGGTGGGAATGCAAGTTGGTACAACCACTCTGGAAATCATTCTGGCGGTTCCTCAGAAAACTGGGCATGACACTTCCGGAAGACCCTGCTATACCACTCCTGGGCATATACCTAGAGGATTCCCCGGCATGCAGTAAGGACACATGCTCCACTATGTTCATAGCAGCCTTATTTATAATAGTCAGAAGCTAGAAAGAACCCAGATGTCCCTCAATAGAGGAATGGATACAGAAAATGCTGTATATTTACATGATGGAATATTACTCAGCAATTAAAAACAATGAATTCATGAAATTTTTAGGCAAATGTTTGGATCTGGAAAATATCATCCTAAGTGAGGTAACTCATTCACAAAAGAACACACATGGAATGCAGTCACTGATAAGTGGGTATTAGCCCATAAGCTCAGAATACCCAAAACACAACCCACATATCAAATCATTCCAAAGAAGAAGGAAGGAGAGGACCCGGGTCCTAGAAATGCAGCATTGTAGAGGATTACCAGGCCAGAAGAGTGGGAGGGGGTTGATTGGGGAACTGGTGGAGGGAAGCGGACTTATGGGATTTAGGGGGAGGGGGGAACCGGGAAAGGGAAAAATCATTTGGAATGTAAACAAAAAATATAGAAAAGAAAAAAAGAAGTAATTTATAGGATTGAGCCCATTGATGAGTATTGTGTGCAACAGCTGAAGGAATTTGAGGGCAAGACCTTGGTATCTGTTGCCAAAGAAGGACTGGAACCTCCAGAAGATGAAGAGGACAAGAAGAAGCAGGAAGAGAAAAAGAGAAAATCTGAAATTTCTACAAATTATGAAGATATTTTGAAAAGGTAGTTGTGTCCAACAGATTGGTGACACCCAAATGCCGTATTGTCACAAGTACATATGGGTAAACAGCAACCATGGAGAGGACCATGAAAGTTCAAGCCCTTAGAGACAACTCAACAATAGGTTACACAGTAGCAAAGAAACACCTGGGGATATGCCCTGGGAATGTATTTATGGAGTTGAAACCACAACAAGTAACAACAAATATCTTAACAGATGTACAGGCCAAATGTACTCAGTAATCTCAGTGGAGTGTGCTTTCCTGAGTAACATTAGGTTTTCATTCTAACACAAGTTACAGAAGGAATTTTAGGATTCCCTGTCTATGAGATATGTCTGTTTTTGTTAGATGGTCTTTGGCCTTCGGAGGGAACATTGTCAATCTACATGGAAAAACTTCACTTAAATAGTAGATGTGTATTTATACAGAGATTACAGATATTTTTAGGTAGATAGCAAGATGATTCCTTATGACACTTTTAGACGTGTCTACTGTTATTTTAATTGCCTCTATCCTTTTTGTATTTATCTCCACTCTACATTCTAATTAGAGATATTTCTGTTCCCATTTTCCACATCAAATTACTGTACCCTACTATTCCCCTCTCTATCAATCTCTCAATTCTYTCAACCAGGCAATGRTCTGTTTTAATTTCTTGGTTTCTGTCATTACTCCAGAATATATACACACATCTGAAGTATTGGAGCTAGGAGCTTCAAAGGTGAATGTACATGTAATGTTGGCCTTTCTTGGTATGGGTCACTTACCCATAGAAACTTTTCTAGTATGATCCATTTACCCCATGGTTCAATATTTCACTCTTCTTTACAGTACAATAGTATTCCATTAAACAGTATTTTTTTNATGCAAATAAAGAGAATATTTAATTTTAAAAAAAGAAGACCAAATACAAATACTCTTCAAACTATTCCACAAAATGGAAACAGAAGGACCACTATCCAATTCATTCTATGAACTCACAGTTACTCTGATCCCTAAACCACAGAAAGACCTATCAAAGAAAGAGCTTCAGACCAATTTCCCTTATGAATATCAATGTAAAAATAATCAATAAAATTCTCACAAACTGAATCCAAGAGTACATCAAAATGATCATCCAACATGAACCAAATTAAGGAAATGACAGTTTTCACAATAGTTACTGTCCAAACTATTGAAACAAGTGGAAGATCTATATGAAAAGTGGGCTTCATCTCAGGGATGCAAGGATGTTTCAATAAATGGAAATCCAGCAACATAGTTCACAAACTCAAAGGAAAAAACACATGATTATTTCATTAGATGCTGAGAAAGCATTTGACAAAATCCAACAATGCTTCATGATAAAAGTCTTGGAAAGATCAGAAATTCAAGGACCATAACTAAACATAGTAAAGGCAATATACAGATTACTACTCAGCTTCTGAAATTCATGAAATTCTTGGAAAAGTGGATGGAACTAGAAAATATCCTGGGTGAGGTAACACACTCACAAAAAAAACACACATGGTATGCACTCACTGATAAGTAGATATTAGCCCAGATGCTCTGAATACCCAAGATACAATTCACAGACCACAAGAAGCTTACGAAGAAGAAAAACCAGTGTGGATACTTCGGTCCTTCTTAAAAGGGGGAACAGAATACCCATGGGAGGAGATACAGATAAAAAGTGTGGAGCAGAGACTGAAGGAAAGGCTATCAAGAGACTGCCCTACCCAGGGTATCATTTCATATACCAAACCCAGAAACTATTGTGGATGCCAAAAGTTCACGCTGACAGGAGTCTGATGTATCTGTCTCCTGGAGGCTCTTTGAGTGCCTGACAAAAACAGAGGTGGATGCTCTCAGCCTACCATTGGACTGAGTAGAGGGTCCCCAATGGAGAAGCTAGAGAAAGGACCAAAGGAGCAGAAGGGATTTGCAGCCCCATAAGAGGAACAACAATATGAACCAACCAGTAGCTCCAGAGCTCCCAGGAACTAAACCACCAACCAAAGAGTACATATATATGATGGGCTACAGACACATATGTAGCAGAGATTGGGTTTGTCAGACATTAATGAGAGGAGAGGCCCTTGGTCTTGTGAATGCTCAATGCCCCAGTGTAGTGGAATGCCAGGACAGGGAAGAGGGTGGTTTGGTGAGCAGGAGCAGTAGGGACAGGATATGGGAATTTCAAAGAGGAAATGGGGAAAGGGGGTAACATTTGAAATGTAAATAAAGAAAATATCTTAAAAAAAGAAAAAAGAATAAATTAGGGAAATGATAGTTTTCACAATAGTTACTGTCCAAAAAAGTAAAAGATCTATATGACAAGAATTTCAAGTCTCTGAAGAAAGAGAGCAAAGATCTCAGAAGATGGAAAGATCTTCCATTCTTGTGCATTGGCAGGATTAATATAGTAAAAATGGCCATCTTGCCCTCAAGCAATCTACATATTCAATGTAATCCTCATCAAAATTTCAAATCAATTCTTCATATAATTAGAAAGAGCAATTCTCAAATTCATTTGGAATTTATAAAACAAAACAAAAACAAAAACAGGATAACAAAAACTATTCCCAACAATAAAAGAACTTCAGGGGGAATTACCATCACTGACCTCAAGCTGTATTACAGAGCAATAGTTATAAAAACTGCATGGTACTGGTTCAGTGACAGGCAGGTCGATCAGTGGAAACACAGATATGAACCTACACAGCTATGATCACTTACCTTTAACAAAGGAGCTACAGCCATTCCTTGGAAAAAAGACAGCATTTTCAACAAACAGTGCTGGTTCAACCAGAGGTCAACATGTAGAAGAATGCTGATCAATCCATTCTCATCTCCCTGTACAAAGCTCAAGTCTGATTGGATCAAGGACCTCCACATCAAACCAGATACACTCAATGTAATAAAAGAGAAAGTGGGGAAGACTCTGGAAGACATGGGCACAGGGGAAATTTTCCTAAACAAAACAACAATAGTTTATGCCCTAAAATCAAGAATTGACAAATGGGACCTCATAAAATTTCAAAGCTTATGTAAGACAAAGGACACTGTCAATAGGACAAAAGGACAAATGGCAACCAACAAATTGGGGAAAGATCTTTACCAATGCTACATCTGATTGAGGGCTAATATCCAATATATTCAGAGAACTCAAGAAATTAGACTCCAGAGAACCAGATAACACTATTTTAAAAAGGGGAACAGAGCTAAACAGAGAATTCTCAACTGAAGAATACCTAATGGCTGAGAAGCACCTAAAGAAATGTTCAACATCCTTAGTCATCAGGGAAATGCAAATCAAAACAACACTGAGATTGCAGTTCACACCAGTCAGAATGGCTAAGATGAAAAACTCAGGTGACAGCAGATGCTGCCAAGGATGTGGAGAAAGAGAAACACTCCCCCATTGTTGGTCGGATTGCAAGCTGGTACAATCTGTCAGGAAATCAGTCTGGTGGATCCACTAAAAACTGGACATAGTACTACCTGAGGACCCAGCTATACCACTCCTGAGCATATACTCAGAAGATGCCCCAACATATAATAAGGACACATACTCCACTATATTCATAGCAGCCATATTTATAATAGCTAGAAGCTGGCAAGTACCCAGATGTACCTCAACAGAGGAGTGAATACAGAAAATGTGGTTCATTTACACAATGGAGTACTACTTGGCTATTAATAACAATGACTTCATGAAATTCTTAGGCAAATGGATGGAACTTGAAAATATCATCCTGATTGAGGTAACTCAGTCAGAAAAGAACACATACAATATGTACTCACTGATGAGTGGGTACTAACCTAAAAGTTCAGAATACCCAAGATATAATTCACAGACCATATGAAGATCAAGAGTCAGGAAGAGCAAAATGTGGATGCTTTAGTGCTTTCTAGAAGGGTGAACAAAATACTCACAAGAGGAAATATGGAGACCAAGTATGGAGTAGAGACTGAAGGAAAGGCCATGCAGAGTCTACCCCACCTAGGGATCCATCACATATACAGCTACCAAACCTGGGCACTGTTGTGGATACTGGGAAGTGCTTTCTGATGGAAGGCTGATATTGCTGTCTCCTGAGAGTCTCTGCCAGAGCCTGACAAATACAGAGGTGGATGCTCACAGCCAACCATTGGACTGAATGCGGGGTTGGGGGGCAGGGGTCCCAGATGGAAGAGTTGGAGAAGTGTCTGAAGGAGCTGAAAGGAGGTTGCAACCCCATGGGAGGAGCAACAGTGTCAACAGGCTAATCCCCCAGAGCTCCCAGGGACTGAACCACCAACCAAAGTACACACATGCAGGGACCCATGTTTCTGGCTGCATATGTGGCAAAGGATGGCCTTGTTGGCCAACAGTGGGAGGAGAGGTCCTTGGCCCTGAGGGTGTTTGATGCCCTAGTGTAGCAGAATCACAGGGCTGGGAAAATGTGAATGGGTAACTCGGTGGAGGAGTACCCTCACAGATTCAGGGGGAAGAGGGATGGGATAGAGGGGTTCCCAAAAGGGAGACCTGCAATGAGGAAAACATTAGAAATGTAAATAAAGTTGGCCCACCCAAAAATCTGTATCATCTGCAAATGGTTGGGATGTTTGAAAGCTTTATCCAAAGCTCAGGATCTCAGTGACACAAGGTAACAACAGGATAATCAGGATAATTGGGAGTCTTGATGCGGATCCAATATTGGTGGTGTCACAGAAGTAAGAGATCTCAAACCAGACCAATGATTCATTGCAATGAGCATTTGCAGACAATGATATGTGGATAGAGGGGTATACTGTAGGGCACATTGATGCATTACAGCTTCCACAATGAGATGTTTCCTATGCTTTGTTTTTGTTGTTTGTTTGTTTGTTTGTTTGTTTGTTTAGGAGCTTTTTATTTGGGGAGAAAGTGCCAGGGCAAAGGATATGAGGGGGCAAGGAGATGAGCAGCAGGACTTGGTGCAAGAGGAAAGTCACAAAGAATCAATAAAAAGTTAAGANAAAAAAAACTACAAATATTTAAACTCATGCCACAAGACTGGTAAGTTAAGATGACCATCTGACATGCTGGTTACATGTATACTTTATGGCTTCTCACAGTAAATCTAAAATTGAAGATGTAGAAAAGGTATTTTATTTACCYTTATACTTACTGATTTTGAGAGGGATCACACCATGTTTTATGGGTTTTAAAGTAGGAAAAATCAAAAATGCAACCCATTGAAGCAGTGCCTACAACTTTTAAACTGAAAGGGAAAAGGGCTTTCTCTGTTATGTGCTTTGAATTAGCAGTTGTATAACAGAGAACATTCCAACATCTCTTTCTGCATTGCTCTCTTGATTTTCATTTTTTTCAATTTTAGCAGACTGACTCATAAATAAACATGTCCACAGCTCGAGTTGGGAGTGACAGTTTATTCCTACTATTTTGATGGATTGTACAAGATATCCAGAGTTCTTGTCTCTGACTAAGCATCCATGCGTGGACTGTAAAATTAACCATAACATGGCAGGTTGCCCAAGAATTTGGAACTGCTTCCTCCTTGTGATACTCACTGTAAAGTGAAACTTTTATGTTAGCAATAATAATTTCAAAAAAGGAACGCATCTGGGGATTTCTCACTGGAGCTGGCGTGTATGCTGCCCTTCTGTGAACCCTGCTTGCTTAACTACAATGTCACATGTGCGTAGGTGTTGTTAGGTTCTATTTGATTAGGTTGAATCATTTTGGGTGCTTTTCATGGAACCTTGTGATGCTTTTCATACATTGCTGATGACCTTGATGTCTGTGTACACAGGGCTTCACCATCAAAGGCTGGCACCCTACTGTGGCAATGCCCTTCTGTGATCCACAGCTGCTCTGTGCCCCGAGAGCCCTAATGACAGGGCAAATGGAAGGCAAAGGGAAAACTACACATAGATCACTTGTGCCCAACACACGGGATGTGACACTTGTTCAAATGTTTACTCTTTTTTTATTCTTCTTCCAGCTGAGCTCTTTYAAATTATTGGAAAGAGGCTGGTGCTTGCTTGAGATCTGAAGGTCATGAATTCTATTGCACTGTCGGGCTTCATGGATGTGGTTAGCAGATGACTGTGATGGCTGTAGTCTTTGTATATAGGGTCACAGATCATTAAACATCACTTCCATTAGCATCTGCTTCTGTCTTTCAACAATAACATATGTGAGCCAATGTAATGTCTTAACAGAGGAATGTAACACATTTATTAGTCCCACTTTATAGACATTACATGCATATATAAATCCAGAAGTTTTTTTCTATCATAGGTAATCATCACAATAAAAGTATCTTCCTGGTATTTTAACATCTTGATTGAATTAGTAATTAAGAAAAATAGTATCTAGTTTTCCTGGGTCCTACCAATGCTGCCTTGGCAAAGGATATATTTCTTTCCCCAAGTTTTATTGCATACATTTAATTGGGTGTCCTCAGCTGTTGCAACATTTCCCTTCTAGTTTTAGTGTCTCTAATGTGTTTCAGTGTCCCTGTGTCAAAGTATTTATTCTAAACACGTTTTTTGCTCTTATCAATATTTTGCTCAAAATTCTGGTTTTGGCATAAAATATTTAAATTCTTTAGTTCTGATATATGTGTATATATATATACATATATACATGTATTATAAATATACATGTGTGTGTAGATATGTGTGCATGTAACGTTCTTTATATTGTGAGTCAAACTCTGCGTTTTAAATTTTTTTATTGGTTATTTTATTTATTTACACTTCWAATGTAATTCTCCTTCCTCATTTCCCCCTCTGCAAACTCCCTATTTGTTTTTATTTTGTTTTTGTTTTTTGAGAGCGGGTTTCTCTGTGTAGCCCTGGATGTCCTGGAACTTACTCTGTAGACCAGGCTAGCCTCGAACTCAGAAATCTGCCTGCCTCTGCTTCCCAAGTGCTGGGATTAAAAGCGTGTGCAACCACCGCCCCTGCAAACTCCCTATTCCAGTCCCCTC
>BDUI01014148.1:8473-18945 GCA_002335545.1 Apodemus speciosus | reverse complement strand
AAAACGCTGGTGCAGCACTTTTTACGGACCCCACCCCCCACCCACCAAACAACCCAGTGTCATCGGAGACCAAAGAATTGCACCACAATAAATATGATTCACAATAGTGTCCCAAGGGGTTGCAAGTTTCCAGGATGTGATATGAAATATCAAAGAGAAATTATATAGAACAGCTTCGTCATCTCCTTCAAATGATAGCATTCTGAGGTGACAGCGCGGTAGCTCTCAGTCAAATGCAATTTATTAAATTGGCACTTAAGATAAATAGAAAATGATTTAAGGAAAACAGTGTATAGTTTACTATGCTGCTTGATATGGTATGGCTGTCACTGACATTGAATTTCTCTTGAATTATCAAACACTTTAAAATGTAATGAATGAGTCAACTTTGCCTAATTCAGCAAATTCAGTAGCCACCTCTTATGTGCCAAGTTTTCATAAGCAATGAAGAGATATTGGTGAGAAAAGCATTACYAAGTTTACAACTCTCTATAGTACAGCTGGATGTTATGATCTCAAGAAYTTGGAAGGCTAGAACAGGAGCAATATTGATTCAAGAACAGCTAGGGCTGCATCATGAGACCCAGTCTCAGAAAATCTAAAAGGAAATTGTCTTGCTGTAACTTTGTTTCAAGACCTATTTTTAATGATGGTTCTTAAATGCTTTAACCTCCCTTTTAGCCCACCACCCACTAGAGGTAGTGGGAAAGAAAAGACATGGGGGGAAGTGGGCCTGTTTAGAAAGGTTTTTTGGAGCAACTCCTGTCTGTGTTGTCTGGAAATTGGCAGTTCAGTTTACAAGTAGGCAGTGCTGTCTCGATCCACTCACAAACACTTCAAGGATACACCAGCAGTCTAGTTTGGGTAGAGTCAGGTTAGCAGCAGCAGTGACATGACCTAGCAGAGACAGCCAGGCCCCAGCCTTAGCACAAGTCAGCAGGAGGTGGCAGGAGGAACTTCAGGAGAAGTTCTTGGCTGTGCCTCTCAGGGAAGCCAAGATCAGCGAAGACTCGAGACCCACARGTGATGCRCAGCCAGCTGTACCACAAGCCAAGCTGCCCATTGAGTCCTATTTATACCCTCCAAACATCACGTCCTCCATGTCTTGCCTCAGCATGTGCGTTTGTCTCAGCTGAGATCACTCTGCCAATCAGCCCCAGTCTGTGGAAGCAGCAAGAAACTGCAGTATACCACCAGAAGTTTTTTTGGTGCCTTTCTCTCTATGGAGTCCCAACAAATGCAGTTCAGCTACGCARTGTAAGGCAGACCAATATATGTGTGTTGTTAGGAAAGAATCCTTCATCATGTGTCCTTTTACAAGCTTGCTTTAGCAGAACCTCCTTTCACCTGTGTCTGCTTCCGCTAAATGTTCTTTGATGTGTGTGCCCCAGCAAAACACCGTCCAACCAACTTTCCAAAGAAGCCTTAAGTTTCCACTTCATCTTACTTAGGGTTTTACTGCTTTGAACAGACACCATGACCAAGACAACTCTTAAAAGGACATTTAATTGGGGCTGGCTTACAGGTTCAGAGGTTCAGTTCATTATCATCAAGGTGGGAGCAGGGCAGCATCCAGGCAAGCATGGTGCAGGTAGAGCTGAAAGTTCTACATCTTCATCCAAAGGCTGCTAGTAGTAAATTGGCTTCTAGGCAGCTAGGATGAGGGTCTTAGAGCCCATGTCCACGTGACACACTTCCTCCAGTAAAACCATAGCCACTCCAGTGAGGCCACACCCATTCCTACAAGACCACACCTCTTCCAACAAGGTCGCATCTAATGGTGCCACTGCCTGGGCCAAGAATATTCAAACTACCATGGAAATGAATGGATGAATAACTGAAGAGCACAAATAAATATTGAATTTCAGTGGTATGAGTGCTGCTGAGGGAGGTTTGTCATATCAGCTTGTTAAAGGCAAATTAAACAAAAGTCTAAAGCAACCACTTTAAAGTAAGCAAGGAAAGCAGAACAGCAGTACATGGTCCCCATGGCTCAGTAGTCTGCCTAGGGAAGACTCAGGCATCTGGGCTGTAGAGAGTACTGGAAGACGTTTCAGGCTATGATACCAAAATAAGGACTAGGTTGAGTATGCGTATGATTCAACAGTRCTGTAAACGTTTTTTTTAAGAACAGTTCAAAGCACTGAAAGGGGCGAGTGGTTGGGCTTTTTCTGGGAAATCCTGGACAGCATTGTGAGAAGATCGGAGGGGCAAGAAAGTGGAGAGTTATGGGAGATCATTTTAGACAGAGGCATGATAAAGATGATTGTAAGCCATCAATTCTCAGTGGCAATGATGTCACCCCCAATAGGGCAAAACAATAACAACAACAGCAAGAGTAAAAGAACAACAAGCTTGGCTATTATAGTATTTTGTAGTCACTAAATGCTGGCTCAGTGTGTAATGAGAGATTGTTTTGCTGAAGCAGACATGTGAGAGGATGTATTGTTGAGAACAGACGTGGTGTTTTTCCGGAAGCTGTCTTTGTGAGAGGGCATGTGATGTTTTGCTGAAACAGACACTTGAGGGGGCATGTAACGTTTAGAAAGAATGTAAATGTAACCCCACAGACAACAGGGAGATGCTCTTGCATTGGTTCTCCTTGAAGCACTTTGCTGGTCTTCACGATGATGCTCTAACATTGGAATGCTTTGCAATGCTTTGCTGATCTTCGCTGATTTTTGCTTGTCATGACTTCATTGAGAGAAATGAAAGGGATTTTCTTCTGGCTGCTTATTGCTTCCTCAGACTGGTGCCAATTTGTTGGAACCTTGCAGTTCCTTCTGGATCAAGTCACTGATACTGATTTCAGGTTTTGTGTTTGCAATTGGACTGGACTGCCACTACTGATTCATGTTTGAGGTTTTGGACTGAACTACTGATATCTTGATAATGATGATTGGAATTATCCCAACAAAAGCAGATCCACATCTCCCTTTTCCTACTAACCTTTCTTGTCCCCTACCTTTGTTGGTAGTCTAGAAGGGAGATTGAAGCACTTAAGAAACCTTATTAAAGTACGTTTTGAACAGTCTAAGCCTACAGAACTCAGGGACTCAAGCTCTGTCCTAACCTTTCAGTGCAGCCGTTCTGCAGGCCTGGCCTTGGCTATGGCTGCTGTGGGGCTTTGGATCCGTACGGTTTTGTATGATTCCTGTCTTAGGGTTTCTGTTGCTGTGATATAATACCATGACTAAAGCAACTTGGGGAAGGAAGGGCCTTCTTCTTACAGCTCTCAGGTTATTCTCTATGTCAGGGCAGGAATGTAAACAGTGCTGTAATCTGGAGGCAAGAACTGAAGCAGAGGCTATGAAAGAGTGCTGCTTACCGGCTCATTCCTCCCAATGTGCCCTCTAGGACCTGCCCAGCAGAGGCATGCCTTCAGCGATCTGGACCCACCAGATCGTTAAACAAGAAAATGCCCCTCAGGGTAGCTCACAGGCCATTCCGGTGGGGGCCTTTTCTTAACTGAAACTCCCTCTTCACAAATGACTCTAGCATGTGTCAAGCTGAGAACACACCGGTCAGCATGATTTCCATACATTTACAGTGGGCTTTGAGAATTAAAATRGTATGTTTTATATAATATTTGATTTGTTAAAGTTGASTTACTGCTTTTTCAAATATTTAAAGTGTCAAAAATACCCAGATAKGTTTCCAGCTGCTGAATGTGTTAAAAGATCTTTCTCATATCAAGCAGAAGTCAAAAGTTAGGCTCACTAAAGGTAATTCTAATCATTTCCAAGAAGTGAATTTTTCCCCCGATACTTTTTACTTTTGTTGGAAAATACAATTTGAATGACTCAAAATTATTATGGGTGAGTTTTAAAAATAATATGTTAGTATAAATTGCTCACACATTTAACTTGGTACATTACAATTTTATAAGCATATAAATTGTATTGAAATTTAGTACATAAGTTTCTGTTTTTATTTTAGGTTTTGATGTCTTGAGATAGTGTTATATGTAGCTCAGGTTGGCTTCAAACTCTCTATATAACTTATACATGATCATAATTTTCTGATTCTCCTGTCTCTACCTCACAAGTGCTGGGATTAGAGATTTGTGCCACCATATTCAAGCAAAACAAAAACAAAAACAAAAACAAAAAACAATAAAGTTAAGTTAAATGATGAAAGTTATYTGTAGTGGGTTTCGTCTAATGCTGGTGTATCCTAATGTTAATTTGGGTCCYCCAAACTGCTTACATGRGTGTCTGCATATAGATCCTGGGAACCTGCCCCCAGTTGGTTCTGATTGGTAAATAAAGATGCTGGCTGGGTAGGGCAGACAGAAGCAGTACCTTAGGATTTTCCCAGGCTTGGAACTGAGAGGGAGGAAAGAGAAGGAGATTCRCCATGCCAGGAAGGAGAGGGAAAGGAGAGGGAAAGGAGAGACGCCATGTCTGAGAACAGTGGAGGGCAGGCAGGCATAGCTGGCATAGGATGGAGCCAGGAGAGTGCGACCCAGTTGGGCAGCCCTCTGGGTCAAGAGCAGCCAGGTGGAATATAGAATTTAATAAGTAATAACTGAGGATTATAGGCAGGAGATAGGTTAACTGCAAGGAGGGTAGGAAATGGACCAGCGATTGCCCTTGTTTAAACCATATCAAAATATAAAGGCTATTTATGTGTCTTTCATTTGGGAACGTAAACCTTTGAAGCCGGTAGCGAATCCACTGCTGGGATTTATTAATTAAAAATATTGCTACAGTTATTCATTATTGTCATTATTGTCATTGCATTATTATTATTATTATTATTATTATTATTATTATTATTATTATTTTGTCAAGGATTGAACACTGAGCCTTTCACATCCTGGGCATATGCCATTGAGCTACATCAACAATAATTTTTAATTTATATAAAATACTTATTTAGTTATTATTGCATATGTTCATAATATTGGGGATTACAGGTGCAATGGTGCGTATGTGAAGGGCGGATGATAACTTTGTGAAGTTAGTTCTTTTCTTCCACCTTGCCATGGATTCTGGGTATTGAACTGAGGTCATCAGGCTTGCCTTGGGCACATCTTTACCCACTGAGCCAATCACCTTGCAGGCCCTTAATTTATCTCTTAATTTGAAATTGCATTTAGCCAGTATTAAATAAAAGAGTCTTATGTTTTCTCCTTTATGCATAAATTACAGATGCATAGTATGTTTATAATATTAGTGTTATATGGATGGGACAATTATGAAAAAAGTGTTCATAAGGTTTTATATGAAGTAGTAATGGAGAGATAGGTTAGAGTATTGAAAGAGACATGTAGAACAGAGGGTGGATTGTGGGTAATTTGCACAGGCTAAATCACTATGAGTTGGTAATAAATAATTTGAAAAGGAAAGAGGAAGGTACTGTACATGACTCCTAGATCTTGTGACACTTTGATCATTTATCCAGCAAGGTGGAAACAGAGGAAAAGCGCCAGAAGTTTCTGAGTCATTTGTTTATTTTGAAGAGACTGTTCATGTGTGTGCAGCCATGTGTTAAGTGCACACACCTGAGATAGGGTCTTAGACATCATTACTTTTAGTTACCTGTTGATTGGCAGGCAGAACAATGGGTCCTTCACAATACCCATATCCGATCTTCAGAATGTATAGATAAATTTATTTCACATAAATCATTCCAAACATAAATTACGGTTAAGAAAGAATTAAGGTTGTGAATCAAGTGACTTTAAGATACCAATTAGAGCTGAGTGTGGCGTGACACACCTGTGAGCCCATCAGTCTGGTCACTGAGTCAGGAGAAGAGTGAGCTCCAGACAAACTTGGTTGCTTAGTGAGACAATTTCCCAAAATGAAAAAGAAAGAAAAAAAGAATAAGAAAAGAAAGAAAGAAAAAGCTATATTAATAAAAGTGTCTAAGGTTCAGAAATATGGAGTAGATAGTAAGTGTTAAAAGATAACTAAAATTGTATACTACAAATATTTACTCAACACAAAGGAAGGCCATTGTGAACAAACTGAGAAAACAAAGCCATGATGTGTGTGTGTGACTGTGTGTGTGTATTAAATCTTATGTTATCCATATTTAAATGTGCCAATTGTTTAGGTTTTCTAGTTCAAAGGCAGAGATTGAAGGTATATTTTTTTTTCAGTTTTCATTTGATTGCATACTACCTGCATGATCCAATAGCGCCAATAACTTGAAAGTAAAAGAATGAAATCGAGACATCTCAAATACCATCCATGTTGATTGTTGCTCTATTCACAACAGCTAAGAAATGGAATCAGCCTAGATGTGCATCAGTAGACGAATGGGTCAAAAATGTGCCACATAGTCACAGTGAAGTTGTATTTAGTCATAAAGAAAAAAGAAGAAAATTATGACATTTGTAGGAAAATGTCATGCAATTGGAAATTATTATGTCAAGCAAAATAAAGACAGACTCTGGAAAAAATAGGTTTTCTAATTTACACTCTCAGTTTTGCGTGTGTGTGTGTGTGTGTGTGTGTGTGTGTGTGTGTGTAGCTCAAGAAATAGAATGGAGACCATGAATTGGAGGAACAAATCTTAGAAAAGGGAAGGGAGAAAAATGAAAGTGACATAAAGGGAGAAGGAAGAATGATTTGGGGAGGAAGGGGACCAGGTAGAGTGGAGTGGTGTAGGGAGTCAAAGAATAGCAGTGAGGAGGGAGATGAAGAAATCAGAGCTATGGAAATCCTGTAGCGAAGTGGATTACCTTGTACTTAAGGTTAAAGAGGAGAGCTGAAGAGGGAGGAAAGGAGGGATGGATAAATGATTGGGCGGAGGGAGGGAAGAAATAAGGGAGGGAGGGAGAGAGAGACAGAGAGAGAGAGAGAGATCTGCAGTGTCTATCCAAATATTAGTTAAGATGGATTTTAAAGCAAAACCTGCTAGTAGAGACAGAAAATAGAATTTTATAGTGTCCAAATATAGACATAGATGGCTTTTTAAATTTATACAAACGGAGGCTTCGTATATTTGAAGCCAAAGCTGACCAAATGGAACAACAATAAAAGGACAGACAATTCAACTCTACATAGGGACTTGATCACTAAGGACCTTACAGTCAGTAGACAAATGTTAGCAGCAGAAAGGGCTTTGAAAACTCTATAGACAAAGCAGAGCTGACAGAGGTCTGTAGATCACTCCTCCCAACAACAGCAATATAAATATTCTTCTCAAGTGCTGGTGAAAGTTCACAAAAATAGACCATATGTCAGACCAKTAAAGAAGTGTAGCTTTCAAAGGATTGAAACCATACAAAGTATGTCCTTTTGAATGCAACGAAATGAAACTGAAAATCAAAAACAGAAGGATATTTAAAAAATTTACACATTGCAGAAATTAAGCAATGTACATCTAAAGAACCAACGAGTCAAAGAAAAACCACAAAGGAAATTAAAAAATACTTTATGGTTAATGAGAGTAAGAGCACAATATGCTAAACATGTAGGGTAGCCAGTGACAGGAACAACCAGAGGGCAACTCACTATAAATAGAGCTATACTTTACAAAGAGCCAATAACTAACCAAAACTTCCACCTTCATAAACAAGATGAATTAAGAGCAAACTGAATCCAGCACAAGCAGAAATAAGTAATGATAGGACCAAAATCTAAAAATACAGAATAGAAGAGTAATTTAGTTGGTTACCTCCACCCAACTTCAGAAAAGTTGGTTTTCTGAAGATAGCAACAAAGTTGATAAAATGTTGGATGGTCTATAATAGAGAGAAGTATAATAGAAGGCTCGAAGTGTAAAGTTGGGAAAGAACTTTGTGTGTGTTGTGGGTGTGTGCATTACTATCAACTTTGTAAAATTCAAAAGGATTTTTAATGAAGTGCCATAGTTACTGGTTTATCAGCAAGTTAGATTATTTATATAGCATCCACTTATTCTTAGAAAGATACAAAGAACCTTCTATTTAAAAAAGGAATAGGAAATCTGACTTGCCTATAACAAATAAGAAAGCTGGCTTAGTGGTAAAAAAATTTCCTAAAAAAGAAAAGCCCAGGACCAGATGGCTTTATGAGTGAATTTTACCAAACAGCCAAAGAAAAATTTATGCCAATCTTTCAGAAACTCTTCTAAAAATCAGAACCAAGCATTTTTTTATTCTGTAAAGCCACCATCATTCTGACAAAATCCAGATGAATTTATTTTTCAATATGTTTATGAATCTTCAGTAGATTCTTGTTCACCAGAACTCATCTGCATAGGCCATTGATTATATGCAATAACAAGAGAGATTTATTCCAGGAATCAATCCAAGGTTAGTACAACAGACTAAAATGTCCTATAGTACATTTTTAGAACACAAGGGAAAAAAACTATATGATCACCTCAATGGATGCATAAATATCATTTAACTACATACAGCATGGTTTTATGACAAAATACTCAAAAAGGTGGAGATAGAAGAGAGTCTCTTCACATTGAGGATGGGCACCTGTGAAAAACCYGCAGTTAGCATTGCTTGTATGATGAACAACTGAAAGCCTTCTCCTACGATAGGAAAGCCAAGTGTGCTGGCTATCACCACTTCTGGTCAACAGGGAATGAAGAAGCGAAAATATCTCCAGTTGTAGATGACTGTGCCTTTTATACTGACAATCCTAAAGAACCCACAAAGAACTTTTCAAACCAATACATTTGATGTAGAGAGTATCTCTGGTGTACTGTATAAAAGCATCACGTGTCGATAAAAGCTGATGGCTTATTAGCTGAGGCAGGCAGTCAGAGTTCTGGWAGGGAGAAAGGAACTTTGGGATAGAGTCAAGGGTGGGAGAGATGTGCCCTGAACAGTGATGGAAATGCTCCCGTGAACTTCAGGACAGGCAACCGGCCCGAGCATGGCAGGACATAGACCAGAACAAACAGGTTATATGAGTCACGAACTAACAGGAACAAGCTAAAGACTTAGGTCTAAACATTGATTCAAAAATAATTCAGTCTCAGAGTCTCAGAGTTATTATTTTTGGAGCTTGGGTGTAGGTGGAAAAGCCCATGGTTACAATTTAACATATTTGCAAGGTCAATATAGAAAATAAGATATTAGTATATCCTAGCCATGCAGGATCTGAAAAACAGATTAGAAAACAATCTCACAATAGCATAAAAAGAATAAAATACTTAGGAGTGAATTTCCCAGGGATACAAAAGACCCATATGCTGAAGGGTGGAAGAAGTTGCTTAAAAAAAAAAAAAAATCAAAGACCAGAATCCCTGGGAAGGCTGTAGTGTTCTCAGAATGGGAGCTTGATGTGGTTAAGTTAGCAACACATGTCACCGAGAGTCATTACAGACATGAGCAAAAATCTCAAATTGCCTTTTTCTTTTCCCTGCAAATGGATGGTAGTTCCAAAATCCATGCGGAATTTCAAGAAGCCCCAGRATAGTCAAAATAACCATGAAAAGGAGAATGAATTTGGGGGAATGGAACTTCCTGATTTCAAGCTCTGCTTCAAAGGAAAAGTAATTCTTCTGGTTTCTTAAGAGCGACAATAGCAGAACAGTAATCCAGACAGGGTAATGTGAAACCGGGTTAGACAAAGAAAACCACAAATACACGGTCAGTTGCTTTGGAGAAGGGTAAAAGACCTTCCGGTGAGGAAGAAGCACTTAACATCAATGAATGCTGCTGCAGGGACTTGAAATCCACTTGTGAAAGAGTCTGAAGTCCTTCCTTACACCACATGTGAAGAATAACTCAGCATAGGTCAGAAACTTCAGAGTCAAAGGTATACAATTCTTAGAAGAAAACAGGTGTGGATCTTCATGGACTTTGACACCTCTTAGACATGAAGCCAAAAGCACAAGCGTATATATGTATATGTGTATGTGAATGTGTATATATAATATATATTATGTTATATATTATATATAATACATATGCATTTACATAATATAAATATATCTTGGGCTTCATTGAAATAAAACATTCACAAGRTAAAAAACACCATCACAAAGGGGAAAAGACAATGTGTAGTTTGAGAGGAAATATTTTCACCTCATCTGAAAAGGCTCTAGAATACAGAATATAAAAATAATTATAAAACTCAAGTATAAGAAGAAAAAAAGTATTTGAAAGAAACAAAGCTTTGGGACATTTATCCGAAAATGTTAAATAAACAGCCAATAAGTGTGAACAATTGCTGAACATTGTATTAGCARCATGCTTATCAAAACACACTTGGGTACCTACCTCTTCATAACCACTGGGATGACTGTAAAAGTTTTCTCAGGAAGGGCCGGGAAGATGATTCAGTTAATAAAAATGTTTCCGGCACAAGCATGAGGACCTGAGTTCRATCCCAGCCCCAGCCCCAGCCCTTGACCCATTTAAAGCTAAATGTGGTGGAGAAACCCTGCAGTCAGCTCTGGGGATGGTCAGGAACCATGGGTTTGCTGCTTAGCCAGTGCAGCAGAAGTGAGACCCTGACTCAAAAAGTCAGGAAGAGAGTGAAGGGAGAAGACACCGGATGGCAATC
>BDUI01014146.1:38933-50782 GCA_002335545.1 Apodemus speciosus | reverse complement strand
TGAAAATAAAATGACATTTATTGCCTAGACACAAGCACCAACATTACTATGTACGTCATAGATTTCCTCCTAGCATTACAAGGAGTTGCTGCGGTGTTTCTAACGCGAATATATTACAGTCAGTGTGTGAGGGGTTGAAAACATAAGGTACTTAGGGATCATGCTTACCCTATACTCTTCAAAGAAGACAAGATGAATTTAAATTAGCTTGTGAACTAACTACACAACAGGTTGTGGTTCAGACAACAGGCACCTCACAGAAGTAGATTGGTTTCTCTGTTTGCCCTGAGAGTTCTAAGGAAAGGTAGGCATTTTTAAAATTAATTGGTTTGTCCTGGCTTTAATTCTGGTTAATCCTTAATGTATTAAGGGGAAAATCACTTTTTGGTTTTCTCCCAAGTCCCTTGCTTGCCTGAGTATAAGTGACTTGCCCTGGTTAGGAATGTCAGATGACAAGTAGTTTCTGAGGACATGATTTTTTTTACATTCAAACTCTTAAGCCAAGTAGAGAAAGCCCTAGATACCTGTGTCTATTTTGTATTGGTCACTGGGACATTTTTTTAAGTTTTTATTTATTCAGATAAATTTACCAAAAAACCCCCCAAGCACAAGATCTTCCATTTCTTGATAGTGTTCTCTGGTGTCTCACATCTGTGTGTTTAACTGTTGTCACAGCAACTGATCTTTTTCCTCTTAGGATTTTTATCTGAAAGCACAATGCATCGAGTCTCTTGAAAAATCGAATTCTCTTTTAGCTCTTTTTATGGAATAAACTTTATGCACTGCTAATGGAGCATTCTCAAGGAATATACGTAAACACAAATGTATGCCTGAAGTTGATTTTTTTGGCAAAAAAAAAAAAACAACCCAATACTCTGCTTGTAGAAGCGTTTTGTCTAGTATTTCATAAATCATTGTTTAACCATTCGTGGAGCATAWATCATTCAATGGATCATGTCTGTACATTGTGTAATAACTGAAAAGCACATAAATGGAATTGACTTTGAACTCATAAAGAAAACATGTTTGTGAGGCTCTCATTTCTCTGTTCATTTCTTAAGGGGTGTGTGTGTGCATGCACGTGTGTTTGAAAATACATCAGAAAAAATACAATACTTTTAAAAAGAAAAGAAAGTGGAGTCTTGACTTTTACTGACTTAAGCATTTTATTTGTGTCACCTCTGGGGAACACCAAAGGGATTATCTGTCCTCTCCAAGTTGGTTCAAATTTCTTTGAGTTAAATATGGAAAATAATAACTGAAATAGCTGTGGTTGCAGCTCAGTGGTAATATGTAAGACCCTGGGTTCAATTACCAGAATCATACAAAAAGAAAAAAAATATWGAAATAAATGAGATAGAAATATCTTGAGCCTCTTGACATTCTAGAACGGTTAACTGTCTTTTAAAAGAATTTTATGTGTTTCAGTTTTATATGTATAAATTTAATTATATATATGTGTGCCGCTTGGTACTCATAGGCTAGAGAGTATGTCAGATGCCCTGGGGCTGGAGTTACAGGTGGTTGTACACTACTGTGGGGGTAATCGAACCTGTGTCCTCTGTAAGAGCAGTCATTTTATGTGTGTGAGAGACAGACAAAGACAGAGAACTGCATGTGTATGGAGAAGAGGGGGTTGGGTCCCCTGGCACTGGAGTAAAAAAATAATTAAAAGTAGAATTAGTATTCCTTTGGGTAAAAATTAAGAATTGTGGGTGTACAAAGAGGGGAGCCAGTCCTGTTCAGGTAAGTTTGGTTACTATACAGAGAAGGCTTCGCAGAAAGGGTCAGGCTGAGCACAACTTCTGAAGAGTTGTTTTGAAACACTGTCTAAGCCGGGCAGTGGTGGCGCATGCCTATAATCCCAGCACTTGGGAGGCAAAGGCAGGCAGATTTCTGAGTTCCAGGCCAGCCTGATCTACAGAGTGAGTTCCAGGACAGTCAGGGCTACACAGAAAAACCCTGTCTCGAAAAAAACCAAAAAAAAAAAAAAAAAA
Source organism: Apodemus speciosus (assembly GCA_002335545.1). Taxonomy (NCBI): domain Eukaryota; kingdom Metazoa; phylum Chordata; class Mammalia; order Rodentia; family Muridae; genus Apodemus; species Apodemus speciosus. The sequence continues at coordinate 48,785 of BDUI01014146.1, read as the reverse complement.
AAAAAAAAAAAAAAAGAAAGAAAGAAAGAAAGAAAGGAACACTGTCTAGGGAAGATACTTAATTGATGCTTGAGCCATTCCAGTACACTGTAAAGAAAGCTTCACCATCAGTGACTTAAGGTGAATATGAAGAAGTGAGGACAGGACCCTGCTAGACAAGGGGCCATGTGTCTTCCAAAGTTCAATGACGGAAGAGGCAAGGCTGTCATTGGGAAAACAAGTGTGATTCATCCTGAAAGGAGCTACCAAACAGGAAACCTGCAACAAGACACAGGGCAATGCTGGCAATTATCTGTCACTGCAGGTGTGTCTGCCACTTCAAAATGGTTAGGACAGCAGAATCCGGTCATCCAAGTTCACTTCAAAAGGAACTGTGCAAGGTCTGCATATAAAGTTTGGGATTTTGAGAAGGATTCTAGGCACGAGGTCTAGATATTTTCATTTAAGCAAGCGATTAAGGGGGAAGACGATGGCAGCTTCTGAGGAGATAGCTATGGCGGTGCCTGCGCGCACACGGGGAACCAGACGCTGGGATTTAGAAACTGCTATTATGAAAAAGATTGAAGATTGCWAGTGGCACCAAATGCCCTGACATTTAGAGAGAACATGCCTAAAAAGAGCAATTTCGAACTGAAGAAAGTTGGGGGAGGTGCTGTGACTGTGCTGCTATGATACAAGATTCAAAATGGAGGGATCCACCAGAGCCTCACTGCATTATCCCAGCTACTGAATGCCAAGTTATGGATTATTGCTCTAAGAAAATATTTGTGCTACACTTATAATCTGGAAGTGATAAACAACATGCCAGAGCAGAACATTAGTCTCCAGGATTAAGTATGGAATTAAGTAGACCCAGCTACGGGACATTAAAATGAGACCTTGTTCAGTTACACTATCAAAGGCGCCTTAACTCAGTCACAGGCAAAGACGGAATGAGCTACAACACTGGTCTAAGGGACCCTATAAGTCTGGCTGTGTCCCCCGTTTTGTTCTTTTAGTTTTTGTCTGATTTGCTGATTCCTTGGTAAGTCGAAAGCTTTTCAACACATTAAAGAGACACCTACTCGGACTTATGACAGCTTCAGTACCTAATAAAAGCTGCCCACTGGAAGGGAGGTGGTTGTGGGGAATGTCCAGCTCACTAAATGCATTTTCTAATTAGCTGGATAATTGCTTTGTGAGTCACTGCCTTAATGAATACATGAGGTGGCGGACATTTGGGATGTGATCACGGTAGATGGCAGACAGGCTCGTTTCAATAAAGCAAAAAGAAATCATTTCTTGAGCAGGTGGGCAGATTTTAGTCCATCAAGGTACAGAAAGACATAATTCTGTCTTAAATAAACACAGTATAAATTGTGCCTATGTGTGAAGAAACTGCTAAATCTTGACATGAGGTGTAGATGGCAAAATTATGCAGGTGAATACACACACACAGAGAAAGACATACAGAGAGACAGACACACAGAGAAAGACAGAGACACAGAGACAAACACACACACACATACACATGCAAATGAAAGCCCACAATAAATGATTTTGTACAGTTGTAGGTCTTGGGAATCAAAGTTAGGAATGAATTTATTCAGATATTGAAACAAACGCTGTTTTTTTGAATATATCTTTCGAAGCCAGGCACAGCAACAAGCACCTATAACCTACCAGTACTTGGTGGCAGGGGGTGGCAGTGGGGGAGCAAGAAGATCAAGAGTTTGAGAGTTCAAGGACATCCTTGGCTATAGAGTCAATTCAAGGCCTACTCTGCTTCATCAATTTAAATCAATCCACAAACCATGTACTCGATTTTTCTTTCTTTCTTTCTTTCTTTCTTTCTTTCTTTCTTTCTTTCTTTCTTTCTTTCTTTCTTTCTTTCTTTTTCTGCAATAGGAATCCTTGGTGTATTATTTCAAGCCAGCCTTGAATATCTGGGCTCAAGTCTCTCTTCTTGCTACTTTTAAAATGAGCGATTTAACCTGTGGCACACACTTATCATCCCAGGACACGAGAGGCAATTGCATGGGGGTGGGCAGAGACATGCCTTAGCCATTAAGAGCACTGGCAGCTTTTCCAGAGTACCTGAGTTCATTCTCAGTACRCATAGTGACCAACAATCATATGTAACTTCAGTTCAGGGAGACACAATGCCCTCTTCTGGCCTCTGTGGGTACTGCATTCATCTGGCACACAGGTATACATGCTAGCAAAACAATGCTACACAGAAAATATTATTTTAAGACAATCAAAACCAGGAGGATTACAGCAAATTTATGGTGAGTCTAATCTAAATTGTAAGTTCCTAGTCTCCAAGGATACACTGAGAGACACTGTCTGGAAAAATAAACAAAGTGTGGGCTTGGAATATTTCGTGGTACCCATTATTAAGCACTAACTGTGTTAGACTCTTTCAAATGATAACAAGCACCTTGCTTTGCTAGGGTTGGGAGTGCTTGTGCATGCCTATATAATCCTAGCACCTAGAAAGTGAAGGCAGGAGGTTGGGAGATCATACTACATACCAAGTTCAGGACCAGCCTGGACTGCATGAGACCCTATCTCAAAGCAAGCAAACAAGGAAGCAAGCAAGCAAGCAGACAGACTCTTGCTATTCCAAGTGTGGTCCCAGCAGCACATATATCGCCTAGAAACTTAGCAATGTGAATCTCTAAACCATCTCATTCAGGGTCAGAATCTCACCAAGATCTCCAAGGGATTTGGATGTGGGGTAAAGGTTGAGAAGCACCGTCTGCCTCTCAGAGTGTATGGCCTTCTAAAACCTTGCAGCAATTGTACAATGCAGGTATTTGCCCACCTATGAATGAATACTTGGTGGGTGGAAACAAGAAGATCAAGAGTTTGAGAATTCAAGGACATCCTTGGCTGTAGAGACAAGTCAAGGCCCACTCTGTTTCATAAATTTAAATCCAACAACAAAACATGTTGAGTAGCATTGAGACGGTATTTGACTTTTCTAGGATCCCACAGTTAACAAATTTAGACCTGTCTACCATACCCATGTAGGATTTATGATGAGTCTCTCTCAGTTAACGAGTGAAATTCAGTGCTAACTCTGTAAAAAGAAACTAAAATGATATGCATCTATGCAACAGCCAGTCTGCTCAGACACAACAGCGGGAAAGTGAACTGTTGGCTACTGGGCTGCCAATCACTTACTCCACTGAGAAGGCTTTGCACAGCCAACCACTTATTATGGGATCCTGTAGACAGCTAAATATTTCAGTGGTCAAGGAAAAAATGGAGCAATTGTGAAAGTTATTCCCTCTTACCAGTGACTGTTGACCAAACATGAATCAAACTGCAAACTACATGCTACCCAAGGAGAAAGAGAAGATTTGCTATCGACTCAAATAATTGGTAAATGCATTTAAAAGGCTATCAGGCCAGTTTGGCATCATACAGGCAGGAAGGGCATTGCTGAATGACAGTTTTTTTCCAACCACTTGAAAATTGCTTACAGAGAGAAAGGTATTTGAAAGGCTTGAACCTGGATAGCCAATATAATGGGCCCTTTTGTTTGTGGGTAGGTAGCTTTTTAATATATATATATAATTGGAAAAGGTAGAAACAGTACTGAGTTAGGAACATACTTCTGGAACTTATTAGATCTCAAGACCCTTTATCTTCTAATAATAGGAGGAGATCAGGCCTTGCCTTCTCTTTTGATGCCCTAATGACTTGGGAGGCCTGTATTAGTGCATCACCATGGCCACTTGGTTTTGCAATGAACTGATGTGATTATTCATTACCTTATATCAGGATTCTGATGTTGTTCTCAGCTCAAAGCCCCAGGGACCCAGTACAGGCAGTCTGCCTTCAAAAGCATCCCAGCATTTATGCGTGGGCAGACACACACAACTCTTGTGTGCTCAGTTGGGTGATGAACCCTGAAAACTGGATTGGTGATAGGCCACCACTAGAGTTTTGACTTTTACAATCAACTAACCTGGACATAACTTAAGATTGTAAAACCCCAATCCTACTTTGTTTGATACATCAGAGTCTCATTATGCAGTTCAAACTTACCACCACCCCATGCTTAGGTGTCCTTATGAAGGAGATAAAATTCTGTTATTTATTTTTCTTTGAAGACAGGTTCTCATGTAGTYCAGGCTAGTCTTTACCTTGCTATGTATTAAGGATGACCTGGAACTTCTCATCTCCCTGTGTCTACATCTCTAGGTCCCTAGTGCCGCGACTATAAACACAAGTCACCACATTTGTTTTGTGCATTCTTAGGAACTGAACTCAGTCTGGTGTGAATGCTAGCTATGCATTCTAACCACCATTTCCAGCACAAGGTCAAATTCTATTTTCAGTTATATTTTGTATGTGTATGTTCATATACATATGCATCTGAGGACATCCATGCACACATACATATATGCCTGGGCATGGGTATCAAGGTTAGAGACTAACATGGAAGAGCAAGTTGTCTCCTTACACTGTGAGGGTCCTGAGTATGGAATTTTGGTTGTCAGGGTTGGCAGCAGGTACTTGCTGAGCCTTCTGGCTGGCCCCAAATTAAATTCTTAATGTATCTTATTTTGCAATTTAAATGAATATTTGGATAATTTGATGCCACATTTTAATTTATTTATTAATATCGTATGGCCTTTTCCCTGCACTTCCAAATATAATGAACAATACTAAAAATTAAATCAACATACTAGAAAAAGAACATCAAAACCAAATGAAATCAGGGCTGGAGAGATGGCTCAGCAGTTAAGAACACTGACTGTTCTTCCAGAGGTCCTGAGTTCAAATTCCAGCAACCACATGGTGGCTCACAACCATCTGTAATGAGATCCAATGTCCTCTTCTGGTGTGCTCACATACATATAATAAATAAATACATTTTTTGAAAAAGCAAATGAAATCAAATCAACAACAAAGAACCCCTTAAGGCAAAATACTGCAGACTTTGTAAGAGTTCTGGTGCAAGCTGATATTCCCAGAAGCACTTGGGAGGCTTAGGCAGAAGAGCATCCTTAGTTTGAAGTCAGACTTGTTTACATAGAGAATTCCAGGTGGACTTGAGCTAGAATGAGTCTTTGTATCAGAGAAAAGCAAAACAAAATGAAATAGTGTCAGCTCTTTATTATATGGCAGTGTCATCTAAATTGTGTTGGGCCAGATTCAGAGCTCTCCTGGGATGCATACAGCCCATAGGACTCAGATCAGAGGTGCTTGCAAGAATCACTTTCCAGTATATTATTAATTCAGGAGAGATGGTTCAGCAATTAAAAGTAATTAATTGTTCTTGGGGCTGGGTTTCTACCCATGGTGGCCCTCGACCTTCTTAAATTACAATTCCAGGGGATCCAATATCTTCTTCTGGCCTTTGTGGGCACCAGGCATTCACAAAGTACACAGATATATACAGACAAAACACCCATACACATAATAAAAGTTAAGTAAAAACAATTTAAATAAACAAAACTTCAAACAGGGTGAAATAGCTTTAATCCCAGACATCCCAAGGCAGAGGCAGGTGAATCTCTGCTAATTCAAAGCCAATCTGGTCTACAAATCGAGTTCCAGGCCAGTCACTCCCACATAATGAGACTTGGTCTCAAAATTAATTAAAAGTCCAAGAAGCCAAACATGGAGAAAAAAAGAGTACTTACTGTTCTTGGTAAGGTACTGTATTGTGTACTAGCCCTGACACTGGGCAGTTCACAACTGCCTGCCAGTCCAGCTCCAGGGGATCTAACACTGTCTTCTGGTCTACTCTGAGCTCTTGGTGCTTGTGCATGGACACACACACACACACACACACACACACACACACACACACACCCCACATTTAAAAATAAAACAAATCTTTTGGAACCAAGTATTGTGAACATTGTATTTTAACAATGCCCTGATCACTGCACACACACACACACACACCCCACATTTAAAAATAAAACAAATCTTTTGGAACCAAGTATTGTGAACATTGTATTTTAACAATGCCCTGATCACTGTATTTTCTCTTTAAAACCTTTACACTGACATTGTAAGTTCCCCTTTGATTGCAATGATTATCTTTGTAAAGACAGAAAAGCTGTTATTATCCGTCCACCTTTGGAGGTAAGGAAACCAAGGCTCTAAGAATTCACCTTACTAGCTCTCCACAAGAGGGCCTCACAGCAAGTGCAGGACAAAGCCAACACCCACAAGCTGACCGTGCTCATAAACTGGCTAAGATGTCAGCACAGGAAGGGCCACACAAAGGATCCCAGATAAACCAAGGCAGCTCAGGATGTAGGAAATGAGCATTGTTCTGGAAGGCAAGGGAGTTCTTAATGAGAAAGGAGGGAACTGGGCCTGTTTGCCAGGACTGGAAATCTCCTCTAAGGCAGATACTGGCTCCTCCACCTCTGGTCCTGGCTGTGGAGGGAGCCAGTAGTCTGAAGTCATTTTTCTAAAGGGTACCACTTTTTTTTAATTTTGAAAAGTTATTATGTGTATGGACACTTTGCCTACAGCTATGTCTGTCTGTGAGCACATGTATATAGCACTACTAGATGCCAGAAGGTGGAGTCAGATCCATTGGAACTAGAGGTATAGACAGCTCTGAGCCACCATGTTGGTACTGGCTATTTAATGAAGATCCTTGGGAAGAGCAGCTGGTGCTCTTAATCCCTGAGCCATCTCTCCAGCCCAGCACATCTTAAAGGTTCTGAGTCTGGCTTTGTGTATGCACTGTTGTTAAGGTAAGGAAACCTTGGAGTTCTTTGTGATGAGAAAGATAAATTAGGACCAAGTATAACGATGTAAAAAAAAAAGTAAAGAAACAAATAAACAAAAAACAGCCCAAGCAAGAGAGAGCAGATAGTTAATCCAAACTCATTCCAACCATGGGATAGCCAGGGCTTCCCTTTGGCTTTCTCCTTCCGGTCTTTGCATGACTTGGGGTCCTTTCCTGGTTTTGATACAATTGGTTACCGAGTGTTCTGTAAGCTGTCCTACTCAGACAATTCCTTACAAGGTGCTGTTCCACTTAGATTACCTCAGAGGATGACTCTTACACTCTCACAGTACACCTGGGAATGCAAATCACCTCAGGAACCACAGTCAGTCATTCTCGAAAACTCCAGTTGCTGGAGGCCAGATTACTTTGCCTGTTTTTTTGAAAAAAAAAAAAAATCTGGAATTTCCTGTGAGCCTTCCAGGCTTCCTGATTCTCAAGCCTTTCCATTACTTAAAAGGAACAGAAAAGGAGCCATTTGAGATAACAGACACCCACTCTGAAATTCATCACTCTAGCACCTGAGAGGAGGAGGAGGCAGGAGGATCGATAGTTCAAGTCATCATTGGCTACATAGTAAGTTCCAGGCCAGCTTGGCCTGCATGAAACTAAGTTTCAAGCAAGCAAGCAAGCAAACAGTATTCCCTCCTCAGAGAGCCTCAACAGGAACCAAATACTGGATAAGAGCCTGACACCCTCCACCTTCATTTTGCATCTGTTGCCTTTACTCAGGCTGAAGTCACAGAGATAAAGCTTTTGTCTTGAATCACCTTGGATTCTAGAAGGAAAATATTCTCACAGAACAGAACTCTGCCCAATTAGGAACAATTCTTCCTGATGACTTGACCTTCTGGGGCAGAAGGACCAGATTACTGCCCTCAAGCAGAGATTGCAACAGGAGTTTGGAGCACCTTGGAGACCCAGAACTGCGACAAGGATCAACCAGGCGTCAGCGTGACTGGGACAGCTCATTTCCACATGCCCCCTGTCCCACTTCATCCTCTACTCAAGCTGAAAGCTGACATTCCTTCCCACCCCCACCAAAGACAGGCATGGGAATCACTAGACCCCTTTATCTGTTCCTCCTTCCAATCCATCCTGAATAATACCCTTTCTCTACTTTTCACCATGCCCCATCTCTTTAGTTTACATATTGTAAATGCTTGGCTGTATCTAGCTTGTTTGTCAGGGGAGAGGCTACCAGATCCCAGGCTTTTGTCCCCTCTAAACTCCAGCTCCAACAGGACTCTGTGAGATGAGAATATCAGCATGTGAGAAAGCATTTGTAACAGTTAAGCTAAATAAAGATAAGCGTTTTGCTAATTACAGAGGAAATGGACAGGAAGAGTGTCCTTGCTCTAAACATTTGGTGAAACTCATCAACAATCCTAGAATGTCTGAGCGGGCTCTGGCTTTGTAAATGGAGCTCTTAGGGTAAAGGTCTAGGCACTGCTAACCTCAGCAAACTCGGCTTGGCCACCCTTCACCAACATGCCAATTCATGGTAGAAGTAATATTGAAAAGCAGAGCAAGATTTATTCAGTGTGCTCACACTGGAAAGATGTACAAATAATGAGCCTTAATTTCAAAGTCACTGATGCAAGGTTTAGGCTTAATCCCAGACAAGACATACTCCTAATTAAGCAGTCTTGATCAAGGTGTGGTCCTCTTCTGTTCAGTGTTCACTCATTGTCTCATCTGACTCTCCTCAGTCTGTTTGGATAAATTGTCAGAACTGTGGTACCTAAGTCTCATCCATTACTTTATTCCATCCAGCATGAAATTCTCTGTCTCTGTCTCTGTCTCTGTCTCTGTCTGTCTCTCTCTCTCTCTGTCTTTCTCTGTCTCTCTCTGCCTCTCTCTGTCTCTCTCTCTCACACACACACACATACACACACAGAGGGGGCACAAGTGTTTCTGTTTAGAACATCTTCATTCTTGACAGAACACTTGCAATTTGTGTATACAGCTGGCGTTACATTCAGCATGTATATTGCAGAAGGGATGGGTGTTTAGCTGGAAAGGCCATACCATTGAGCCTGAGACTCTGTTAAAACTAGATATGTTGATCCATTTTCTTGAGGAAACTAACCTTGTGTGTGTGTGGGGGGGGTGGGTTTTGAAATAGGATATCATTAAGCAGCCCATGCTGGCCCTGAATTTATTGTACTCCTGGCTCAGCCTGAGTGCTAGAGCGATAGGTTTGTGTAATCGCACTAGAAATTTTACTTTAAAGTACCAAAAGTAGAGAAATAGAGAAGAAAGTTCTCCAGGGGTTTGGGATGGTGGAGGTGAGGTGGGAGAACACTACAAAGGGGCATGAGGGAGATCCTTGTGGCAAGGGAATAGCTCAACATTTTGATTACATTGGAAGGTCCACAAAAATATACATGTAATAAGAAGATGGGATGAAGTGAATACATAATGTGTCAATGTCAAGTGTTCTATCATTTTCAGTATAGACAGTTATAAGAAATGGATTTAATGAGGAAGACTGAAAAAAGGGAAACCTCTTGGAAATCTATACTTTATTTCAAGATTAAATGTTAAGAAAAGGATGCAGGAAGATGGCTCAGTGGATATTAGGAGCTTGCTGGCCAGACAGTTCAGCTAAAATGACAAGCTCTGAGTTAAGTCACAAGGCCTGTCTCAAAAATAAGGTAAAGGGACAGGGAGATGACTCAGCCTTTAAAGAGCAGAAGTTCTGAGTTTAGTTCCCAGTAGTCACATTGGGTAGCTAACAAGCTATTGGAAATCCAGCTCTAGGGGGTCTAGTGCCCCCTTTTGTACTCCTTGGGCACTTGTGCTTACACATGAACACGTGATTAAAATACAAAAATAAATATTTAAGAAAAATAATAAAGTGAAGAAGTGATTGAAGAGGACATCCTGACATTAAACTTTGACATGCACCCACATGGATGATTTTACCTGTGCACACATGGATACATCAACACACACACACACACACACACACACAGAGAGAGAGAGAGAGAGAGAGAGAGAGAGAGAGACAGACAGACAGAGAGACAGAGAGACAGAGAGAGACAGAGAGAGACAGAGAGAGACAGAGAGAGACAAAGAGAGAGAGAGAG